>JAQGBA010000975.1:0-20423 GCA_034698125.1 Prionchulus punctatus
TCTGGCTATATAGCGCAAATTGTCACAGAATGGCGCGTTTTCAAAAACCTATGGACTTCCCGAACACCCCTCGTACATGCGAATCAACATTAAAACACGTACAATAACCTTTTTGAGTAAGTTTTCATCCTTTTATGTGTTAATAAATAAAACATTGCTTTTTTAACAGTTTTTAAATCCTTTCGCTTGCAACTGTTGCTCCGCAGAATTGCTGGCCTGTTGTATAATTTGAGCGTCAGCGTCTTTGAAATTCTTGATGGTACATTGCAAGATGGTCGATCCGAATTTTTTGTAGCACCCTGTCTCCACTTCTCCTCGACCTTCGGGACCATCGTAAAAACATTTCATCATACGCTTTTTGATGGTCAGGCTTTCTTGAGTACACTGTATGACGTATTTAATCGGAGCCGAACCCACGGTCCAAGTCGATCCGACGGCGTGATCCACTTGACCGCCGGGTCCGAACTCGATGCAGCTCATGCCGGATTTGACGTCGGATACGTCGGATTGAGTCAACACCGGCTTAACTCTGCACGTGGCCTTGAATCCCCCCGAGGCGAATTGCTCACCGTCGTTTATTTTCTTGCCCTCGCTAATGCAGCCCATCATCTGGATGTGCACGTCGTCGGGACCATTGCTCACGCACTTGTACCAAAATCCCTCGGTGGTCTCAATGGTGTCGTCCAGCGCGTATTCTTTGCTGTTGAACGTACATCCGACCGGCGTTAGGGACAGGGTACCATTGGAGCCGCTGGTGCACTTGTACCTGAAGGTCCCGCGGTCCACTATCCCGTCCACGTTGACCACGGCGTCGTTGGCGCCGAGACATCCGGGCATTTGGACTTGTAGTACGCCTCCCTGTTTGGAGCACAAAAACCAAAAATTATTATCGTGGGCTGTCTCCTCAGGCTTCAAAATGAGCCCTTTCGCGAAACAACCCACGGTCTGGAAGGAGACCGAAGACGGCGAGGTCTGCGTACATTTGACCAACAGATCGCCCGATATGTAACTTTGTTCGATGTCCACTCTGGCGCCGCTGGATGTGATGCAAGCCACGGGCACGTACTTGGCTAGTCGGCACTCGTACCACGCCGAGCCCAGTTGAATTTGTTGTCCTTCTTTTGCGCAATCCCTATCAACCTCGCTTAAAGCTGCAGCAGTCGAGAAAATTGCATAAAATACTAACAACATTTTGCTCGTTACTAGTCTTCGCAAACACTTTAACGAGCAAGACAGTGAATTTTAAGTAAATTTATAACAACATAATTTATTACAAATTTCAACAAACGCCTGCAATATCCAGTTTCTGTATAATACAAAACAAAAAAAGTGGCACAAGTTATATAAGTGGGCGTACATACATGAAAAACGTTTATTTTTTTAACAAATTTGCAATCCTTCGCTTTCGGATCTTCGTTCCTCGGCCAGACCTCCTTTGGTGTAAGTGGCTATCAAACTTTGTTTGTTCCACGAGCACTTTGTCAACCAAGCTCCGAACCGTTTCATGCAACCCGGGTCCACGTAAAGGCCTTGAGCCAGTGGAGCTTTGCTCGCATCTTCGAAGTAGCATTGCACCGGTTTAGCGTGGATCACGTTACCATTCTGGATACATTCCATGGAGTACTGTAGGATTACCGTAGCCCGATCTTCGGAACTTTCAGTATCCGGTCGTTCCAACCATCTGTCCCCAGGTTTATGGTTGATTGTTGATCCGTCTTTCTTTCTCTCCTGGCACACATTATCTGTGTCGGCCAACGCCATTCCGGACAAAAATACCAAACACGAAACTACGCAAATAATCTTGAACATTTTCTCAAAAACAGAACACAAAAACGAATACTGTGAAGACTGTCGAAACTTGCAGCGCCTTTTATTTTGTATGAAAATGTGTACAAAATTTAAACAATAACAAAACAACAATATCTAAATTTGGTCGGTCACAAAAAAACGAAACGTGACAAAAATACAAACATACTTAATTCGGATTTTTCCTTTTCGTAAGAACATAAACAAAATAATTGTCTATTTTTTCAGTTTCATTTAAAGTTCAAAATAACCCCCTCGTGGGTCCCGTTCTAAATAAAATAACCCCCAGAGGTTATTTTCGAACATTTAAGGTAAATTGGCACGTATAACGTTGCGAACCAATTTTGGACATTTTAGCGAAATTTTTCATTACCTTTTGATTCTGGGACATAATGGACTTTATTTTCCGCACCATAGTCAGCATCTGTAACACCTTATTACTCCAGTCTACTGCTTCAACTTTTGTTTTGCAAGCACACGTTTCGTTTCATTTTCGAAATCTAGCTAGCAGCTTTCGCAGTGGGTGATAATTTTTTCGATTTTGGATATCTTGTGCTTTCCTGAAATGGAAAGTAAATTGATGCCAATTTGAAAAGCTAAATCGTTTCTTAATGATGAACATCGACCAAACTTCTAATTTTTGGCATGGTTAAAACAATTTTCAGGCAAAAGACTTGTTATGAAAGATGTCCGTCTGCCTGATGGGCTATGAATTTGGCTTGCGAATTTTTTGAATTTCACAAATTCTTGTTTTTTTTTAAATTCTGCAATTTTTTTGGCATAGCTTTTAGCTATAAGTTTTACACCATTTATGTGTGTTAAAACAAAGACTATGACAAAAATATGCTAACAGTGGACCAAAATAAACATAATATAACACGCGAGCGTGACAATAAAACAAAATAATAAAACATATTTACATATAGTTTTTAAAGCACTTGAAAGATAGTTCGGCTGAGGATAACTGATCACTAATCACTTTTAATATTCTTGAAATTTGGTTCCAGATCTCAGACAATTTCCGCAAATTTTCGTTTCAGCGAATCCATAGTTTTCTGCATTTTTGTTTTCTCACCCATACTCACTTCTTGACACAATTTCAAAGTTTCGATTTGCATTTCCTTTTCTTCCAAAGAAGATTTCAATTCGGTTTCGCGCAACTTGCAAGCTTTGATTTCGGCTTGATTCTTTTCAGCTCGCCGCCGATGTTGTTCTTCTTGTTTTAGAATGAAGAGAATTTTATTTCAAAACCAGTCGTTAATTCTTCAATAACAGCTTTTACCCGTTCAACTCAAAATTTGATTGTTCCAACGACTTATGCAAGCTAAAAACTGTCGAATTTAGTTTTTCGACTTCGTCCTCTCGATTTGCTAGAATCGCATTTCAAGGATTCCACATTTTTCTGCTTCTTCAACCTTAAAAGCTGTTCATCCTTCACTAGCAAAGCCGATTTCAATTCGTTTTCATGCATTTTATGACCCTATGATTTCGACTTGACACATCTGAGATTGCTGTCGATATTCTTTTTCATGTTTTGATGTTTTCACGTTGAACAGCAATTCCAGTAGTAAGTCTGTTGGTAGCGTTGCGTAACAGCGTTAAATCAGAATTCGCACGTTCCAACGCGTTTTGCAAAGACAAATTTAGCTCGTCGCAACCTTTTTTCAATACTTGGACGCGTTTTTCCGATGCAGAAAAGGAAATCACTTGCTCGGCATTCGATTTCACCCCCGATCTAAATTTTGTTTAGTATTCGTCAATTCTTCTTCCAAAACGTGTATTTTCATTTTCATTTCCAGTTCGCTTTCTCTTTTATTATTACGCGTTAATTTGGATTTTTCTTCATATTCGACGAATTTCTCTTTGGAAATTTGCTCGAAATCTTTTACTTGTTGTTCCAAATTTTGAATTTTCGTTTGCAATTCGCATTCTTTGTTATTATTCAGCAACGTGACTAATTTCAATTTTTCCTTGTTATCGACGAAGTTCTATTTGGAAATGCTCTCGAACTCTTCTTTCGATTTTTTTGTAAAATTGGACTTCTCACTGCAATCGGAATGTTAATGCCAATTGATTTAATGTAATTTCGAATTTGATTTTCTTCTTCTTCTTCGTTCATTTTTTTGTTTATTTCCATTTCATGCGCACTAAAACCATAAAAGTACTTTCGGAAACATTAAACGGCAACGATTTTCTAGTAATTTTTCAAAAACGCAGTGACATTTCACTAAAAAACCAATTCTGGTATTTCAGGTGTTTTGCAATAAACAGTGATGTATCTGCATTTCAAAAATGGCCTTTTCTCTATCACGATTTGAAATAATGTTTTGTTTTATTGTTTTCAAATAAAGCATACAAAATAAAATATCATCATATACAATTTGTGCTATGGCAAGTGGAATTTTGAGACCATTTTTTCATCTACAAATTACAAAATATTTAACAGACTTTTAATCCTTCGCTTTCGGATCTTTGTTGTTCGCGTACACCGCCTCTGGTGTATGAAGCTTCCAACTTGTCGTTGTTCCACGAGCACTTCGTCAACCAAGCTCCGAATCTTTTCATGCAACCTGCATCCACATACACGCCTTGATTGAGAACGGGTTTCGCAGGATCATTGAAATAGCATTGCACTGGTTTGGCCTTTATCGTGTTATCCTTTTCGATGCATTCCATCGAATATTGTATGCTCACGTAGTCGGTTCTCGGTCTCTCCGATTTTGTCGTATCGGGTTTTTCCAGCCATTTGTCTCCTGGTTTATGGTTGATGGTACGACCGTCGACAGTCTTTTCTTGGCATACTGTATTTTGTCCGCCGCTGTTTCCATTATTATCACCGGTAGGTCCAGCGGGTGGGCCATTTTGTTGTCCGTTGTTGGCTCCGTTATTGGAACTTGGATGACTACCATCGCCGTATTTGACTAGCCTATTGACTCCATTACCTGACTGACCATTGGAATTGCCGGGTCCTCCATTACCTGGCTGGCCATTGGAATTTCCGGGTCCTGCAGGTGACAAGGGATTTGGTGTAGCGTCTGGTCCATTGGTTCCACCACTATTGCCATTGCCGTTTGGTCCACCATTGCCTGGCTGTCCAGTGGTTCCGCCCATTTGGTCGCTGGGTCCATTACTGAATCCACCGGATCCATTTGGATTTCCCTGATCATTTGGACCACCATTGGAACCGGGGTTTGGTTGGCCATTATTGGAACCAGGATTCGACTGGTCATTATTGGGACCACCATTTGACTGACCATTGCCAGACCCATTGTCAGGTGGAGGTGGTGGTGGACCATTGTTTGGTTGACCAGTTGGACCACCGGTATTGCCATTGTTGTTGGAGCTAGTGTTTTCCGAGGTTCCCACTTGAGCAGATTGGCACACTAATACGAAACAAGAAATGACACACAATAATTTGAACATTTTTAATTTAATTTTCAGTAGCAAAAAGTCGGCAGAATATATACGAAGTTCTCTGAAAATTGAAACACAATCATCATTTTTATACGATTCATGTTTGTGTCCAAATAAATCGTTTTCGTGACAAATATAAATAAAATTCACAAACTAATTCTGCCCTTAGAAAGGCATTTTCCATCAATAATCAAAAACATGCCTAATTTGTTGTCGACTCAGACAGTTTTTCATGGTACTAACTTCCAAAGATAATTTTTGTAAATTCCATCCAAAAATGTTAAAATGTTTACTGTACTTTTGTTTATGAAGTGGAAAAAACTTTGAATTATAGTTCCAAAAAAGGAACTCTTGGATTACATTCAGACAAATATGTTGTTGTCATTTCATCCATAGTAGTCAGAAATGTGTTTAAGTTGAAGGTCATTAAAGCAAGAGCAAATCCCGACTAGATTTTATTTTTGTACAGTTCAAACAAGTCTGACGAGTTTCAAACAAAATTAGTGTGTCTGTGAATAACTTTACAGGACATTTTTGCTAACACATTTTCAGCCCTTCACTTTCTCCCTTTTTCTGTTGGGCTTTCGCTCCTAGAAGGAAGCTGGCTTCCAAACTGTCGTCAACCCACGCGCACTTGAGTATCCAATTATCGTATTTTTTCATACATCCCGGGTCCACGAAAGTGGCCGGATGAGGTTGAGGTTTTTTGATCCCGTCGAAATAACATTGCACTGGCTTTGTAAGCATCGAGTTCTCCGTTTGCATGCATTCCATCATGTACTTGATTATCACTGTAGACGATTTCTTGGCCGATTTTTCCTCCGGTACATCAAGCCATTTTTCACCGGAGTGATGGTCTATAGTTGAGCCATCGGGCATAGTTTGTTGGCAGACCATACCATTATCATCATCACCTCCAAGCACGACTTGGTACAAAAATATTGACCAATAAACAAGGAAAATCAACTTAGACATGTTTGGGAAACCAAAAAATCCAGCACTAAATCGTTACAATAAACAAGAAGAAATGAAATTTCCACACGATACTTTTATTTTTATGCCACTTGTGTGGGTTGTTGTTGACATCAAATAGGCAAGAAAATGTCGTAGGCGTATTAAGGAAATCGAACTGGTTTTAATTCTTCGTCTCAATAAACAAAAGTATATACAAATTATTGTCCAATTTTGTAAATTACAGAGTAATAAACCATTCCCAAGTTTGAAACCAATTTTTACAACATGAAACTTTCTTTGTTTTTCATTAAGCATCACTTTTTATTTTTCGTTTAGAAAAATTGGTTGTATTTTCAACAAAAATACAATAATTGTGCACGTAAAAATCATTTCCTAGCATTTATTTGATTTCAAAGTGGATTATTTGCAGCGATGTCGACCGATTGCACTAAATCTTCAAATTCAGTTATTTCTTCTTCTAATTGCTCAACGCTAACCTGAAGAAAGTTTAAAAGTGTTTAAAAAACAAAATAAACAATATAATCAGTAATCTAACTTACCTTATCATCTTCAATAACGCATCCCATTTGCAATTTTTTGATGCCGAAACCGATAGGGATGTGTTTTACTAAAATGTGCTGGATATGTTAAACAACAAGCAAAAAATGTGCAAGCAGGATGTCATTTACCCTCTTCAGACCAAAGCAATCCATCCTTTTCTATCGAACGAACCTGAGCTTCAATTTCTTTCAAGTCTGTTTCATCGTCCCACGGCTTGATATCGAAAATGATGCTTGATTTAGCAATGGCAGGTGCATCTAAAACAAATTTACATTTCACTGGTACCTGTCTTTACATAAGATTTAGTGGTCCCGTCACTTTTATATCTCGACTACTTGTACCTGATTTGGCAACGACTCCGAATCGGAAAATCAAATTATCTTCGCCGTTTTCTTTCAATTTGTGTTGTATCGAAGTCAGTAAATCGTCAAATTTGATTTCATGAAGAATTTTTTGCAAAATCAAAATTGCATCGTCCGATTTGTTTTTCAGCGCTGTAAATATCGTCTGAAAACAAAGAATTATTCTCTTCAAAACACATTTTCGACAGGTTCCGCAAATTTATACAGCAAATTTTTGGCTGGCTGTCGTCGCTGAATTAACTTGGCTGACTTCGTCCGAAGTCAAATAGTTGTTGATCTGCAGCTTTTCGCACAATAAATCTGAGGAACTTTGCAAATGGACGCTGTCGGTTTTGACTTCGTCGAGAATTTTTTGAAGTTCTATTTTCATTCTCAATACACGGCGAACGGGACAAATTTTTGGTTAAAAACTGGATTCAATTTCGCTCTTCGCTTACATTTTATCTACTCTTTTATTTGCAATTTTTGTTTGCTGAACGTTCAAACAGGTTGCTATAGCAATCACATATCTCAATAAATTGCAATATATTTCACAAGATAGCGCAAGGAAACAATTCTAAAAAGATTCAAATGTCGAACGAATCTGAATATTGTTCGAAATGTGAATTTGCAAGTGCAAGTGCAAATTTTTAAATTTATTGCAACAAAACATAACTGTATAACAAGCAAATGTGAAACATGAATTCTACTGACTAGGACTGATTTTTAACACCATTTCACTCCTTCGCTTTCTATTCTGGTCTGTTCGGGGACACCGCCATCGGTGAAGGTGGCGTCCAAATGGTCGTCCTTCCATATACATTTGGTGATCCACTTGCCGAATCTTTTGTAACATCCGGGATCTACGTACATGCCCTGAGTCAGCTCAACTTTGCGACTGTCTTCGAAGTAACATTGGGTCGGTTTGACTTTGATACGGTCCCCCTCCTGGGTGCACATCATGGAATATTTGATAACTACGGTTGCTGTGGTACCATCGTCCTGTTCAGGATGTTCCAACCATGTGTCCCCTGGCTTGTGGTCTACGTAGGTCCCATCGGGTCTTCGCTGTTTTTCGCGGCATTCGTTATCACCGAGCACTGTATAGCACATGATGACCGAGAAGCCGATTAAGAAAATTCCTTTGAACATCTTTTTGGATACTGCTTGTAGTAATAAAACAAAATAAGAATCTTTTAAAACTCTTTTTAAGGTAGTCTGAGATATTGTAAATGAACAGTGTACTTATACAGTATTTTGTTTACTGTATTATTGTACAGAATAAACAAACTGTTTAAGGCAATTGTGTCAATTCACGTCAATTTTGTTTATATTTCCATGTTCATCCTTTGGGTTTTCTTACTAACTGCACAAATAGTAAAAATGCAAACAGGAAATCACGATTAGCCGTCAAGCTATTGGGGTTTGAGGATTGTTGTGAGATAGTTGCTTTTATGCTCTAAAAGCAATTTTATTAAACAGAAAACAATGAAAGAAAGATTTTCACTTGTTAAATTTTCTGTAGACAGTAACTGTAGTTGCTCAAATGCATTTTGAAGTACTAAAAATGCTTCTGATTCGATTTTTGTTCGTTTTTCCAGGCGAAATGGAGTAGAAAAATTAAAATTTCCTCCAAACACCTTTTGTGATTGGCAAGCTCACAAACTAATCTTTTATGCTTGTTGTTTTACTTCAGTCCCATTCGGTTTCTGGCTAGAAAATAGCTGCTTTTGGCGAATTCTTTAGCTTCTTTTGAAAACTTGCTTTCTAAAAAATGAAGCGAAACACGCGCAAGAGTATTCTCAAAATGAATTCTATTGCTGCGTTGGCGTTTGCGAAAAACGACTTGAAACAGAATTCGGAAAAAGTCACGCAAGCTTTTTGCCGAAATTGTAAAACTGTGAATCAAGAAATCAACCAATTAAAATCGGAAAAAACCGCAGAAATAGCATAAATCAACGATTTATCGAAATTTGCTGGAATTCACGATGGTCAAGACGAAAAATCGGTAGATGTTTCGATTTATCGCAAAAGCTGAAGTCACAAGCAAAAGCTGAAGCTGGCAATCGAGCGAAAAACTTCGAAGGCGACAAAATGAAATTAACCTGGAAAATAAGAGTTTTAGAAAACGAACGAAGGAAAATTAAAGGATATCTCGATCACGAAATCGAAATGCGACACGAATTGCAAACGAAATGTTCTCTATTGAACGAAAGTTTAACGAAATTAACCTCTGAACAAATAGTTTCGAGCGAAATGTTTGATCGTAAACTTTTACAAGAAGAACTGACTGTGGAAAAAGGAAAATCGGAAAATTCAAAACAGAACACCAATCGTTGAAAATCGCGATGACTTGTTGAAGTTGGCTTGTCGAAAGCGAGCGAAATTCAAAAGCAGCTCATGGAACAAGTCGCATTTGTAGTAGAAAATCGAAATGATTTTCGTAAGATTTTATCGAAATCGATCTCTGAAGTAGTTGCAAACCAGTCGGATTTAGTTTGTAGTCGTGGCAGCCTGCGATGAAAAAACGCTGCGGATCTATCTCAAATGGAGCTGGACATACTTCAGCAGATCATTTGGACGTTTTAGATAGTGAAATCCGTCCTGGTGCACGCAAATTTTTTGGACTTGAGACAAATATTCAGAAAAGAACTTGATCTCATCAAGTTTGGATGCACGAGCCCATCACTTTTTGCTAGCTGAAGGGAATATGCCGACACTCAAAGAAATTAAAGTTCGGCATTTTCTTGGAAATTTTCTTCATCGAACGATAATTTCGAAAAATTACTGATGAATCAAAAGTGAAACGATTTGGTGTATCAATATTCGCTGAAATTTTTAGTGTAGTGTGTTATTTTCTTTGTTACATTGTCAATAATTGTTGAGTTTCTTGTTTTTTTGTGCTCGTTGACTACCTGAATAAATCATGTAAAGGTTAATTTTAATTTCGAATCACTCTTAACTACATTATAAACAATAACGAGGGAAATCGGGGTAACTTTTTAAAGATTTTTTACGGGATTGCACATCATTTTTAACACCATTTTAATCCATCATTTTCCGTTCTGGTTTGTTCCGGTCCACCGCCATTGGTGTAAGTGGCTTCCAAATGGTCACCGTTCCAGACACATTTGGTCAACCAAGCACCAAATCTCTTGTAACACCCGGGATCCACGTACATGCCTTGTTGGAGGGGAATCTTGCGGCTGTCCTCGAAGTAACATTGACTGGGCTTGCTCTTGATCACGCCATCCTCCTGAGTGCACAGCATGGAATATTTGATGATTACAGTGGCCGTTCTACCATCGGCCTGATCAGGATGTTCCAACCATTTGTCGCCGGGCTTGTGGTCTACCGTTGTTCCGTCGGCTCTTTTTTCTCGACAGGCGTTATCGTCACCGAGTACCGTGTGGCAAAGGATTACTGCCACTCCGATTAAGAAAATTCCTTTGATCATCTTTTTGGAGAGTATCGAAAGCAATGAAACAAAATACGAGTCACTAAAAACACTTTGAACACGATTTGAGAGAACTAAACTGTACTTCGTATTTATACTGTATTTCGTATTTATTGTTTACGGAATCAGTATTTTCCACAAACATTATCAAAAAGTACGCAAAATTAGATTAGTTTTGTGTATTTCTTGACAGAATATTGTTTATTTCCATGTGCATCACAAACAGTGTCAGAAGGTTTCATTCGAACTGTATTTTATTTTTAGACAGTGGTTACAAAAACAAACATCAACAGTCTTAACTTCGTACAGTAACATTGTCGCAATAAACAAAATATCTAAAACTTTCCCTAAGAGAAAATTCCACGACTGGTTTTGTTGCAATAAATGGTTCAATATGTACTTTTGATAAATAAAAATGTAAAAATGTGCCATTTAACCAAAGTTTCAGACCGTTATTTCCTTTCATGCTGTCTTTCGCTCCAGAATTTGAAACAACACTAATAATGAATCATTTCCTGATGAGCATTTCCATTTTTACCCTGGATCCACAGTTCCGCCCTCAGGTTTTACCACAACATGTGAACTTTAAAATTGCCCCCCCCCCCATAAGATGATTCCAAGACAGGTTTTATTGAAAAACAAAGCTCATTGAGAACATTTTTATTATAAAAGAAAATGGGCGTTTTAACACAGTTTCAGTCCATCATTCTGTCCTTTTGTAATGTCTTTCGCTCCGGAATTTGAAACGTAACTCGCCGACAAGGTGTCGCCGCCTGAGCATTTCAAAAGAAGCTTGCCAACTTTTTTCATACATCCAGGGTCCACGTAGGTTCCACCGGCCAGGCTTTTTCCTTCGAAATAACAACGAACTCCGTTTTGACCCACTTGCTCGTTATTTTGAATGCATTCGAGTAAATATTTGATAACTACCGATGGCGGATTCGGACCGTTGACCGCTGGCTCCAACCATTTCTCGCCTGGGTAATGTTCTATGGTCACGTTCTGCGGTCTGTTTTCGAGGCACCCAACTACTTTCCTGCTCATCGAGTCGCCATTTCTTTCGCATCTGACGAGGTAATCTTGGGTTCGGAACGTTTCGCCGGGATTGATTTGTTTTCCATTTTCGACGCATCCTTTGAGCGCCAGGTTCAAAAATGAGCCGCTTTTTTCGCATACCGACCAAAAATCACCATCGTTCACCTTGTCGCCAATCGAGTACTGGGTACCCTTGACCGAGCACTTGTACGGTTCCAAAGTCACGAAGGTAGCATTGCCTGTACACTTATACAGGTACGACCTTTTGGTCACGGTACCACCTAGCGGTACCTTTTCGCCCGCGGATCCGATGCAACCTTTTGTTTCAAAAACTACGGTTCCATCAGTTTTGGAGGTGCAACTGTAATAATAATTGGAATCGAGGTATTCTTCGCCGGGCTTCAAATCACGGTCGTTGATGTTGCATCCGATCGGAACCATGGACACGGTATCGTCTGTGGATTTTTTACATTTATTTATTACGTGACCACCGGGGGCCGTCTCGTCAATTCCTATGGATAGTCCACTTTTGGTCAGGCACGCGGTCGGGACTAGCTGACCATTGGTACACTTGTACGAAGCAGTTAGTGTCCGAGATATTTCTCCTTCTTTGGTACATGGGCTAGCGGCGAAGTTACGATTTATAAACAAAAATAATATGCAAAAAATAGCCGAAACAAACATTTTTGTAATACGCACTTCTTGAAGTCGATGTGTGTGTATTTGTATAAAATGAATACAAAGAGTGGGATGGATGCAGATCCTGTTTTCATTTGTGGGTGGAAAAATAATAAAACTTTTCATGTTTACAATCTTTACGCGGGTTCTTATCGATCGATGAACTGTATACAGTACTTGTACATATTCCACTTGTATTTCTGGAAAATTGATGTTTCAGTACAGGTACATTGAGGCCAACCGTCGAAGAATAGAATAATAATGCAACTGCAATAAGAATAAACAGAATGTTGCTGATATGGAGTTCCTTAATGACGCTTTTGATTTGCTTTCTGTCCGGGATTAATGGCGGTGCTTCTTATACAGAGTTTCTTATACGTAGGGCATACACGGGGGGTCGATTGTAGTTTGTGAAATTTCATACTTGACAGGATTATGTAATTCACGCAAGGTTTCAATTGCACATCATGACGAGTTAAGCTCGGCGTTGAGTACAAGCACCAGGAGCACATCAAAGTAAAGTAAAAAAGAAATCAGTGAACAAATCAGTTTGTTTTGCTAATTTGCCCTTTAGATTGTGAAATCAGCGGACAAATCAATTGCAGACGGCTGAAAACGAAGTGCCATATTTGCAATTGATGACCGATTTCAAATACTTATCAGAAGCGTTCCATAATTATCTTGTCAACTTATGGCGCGAAAACGATTACATAAACGCCCAAGAACTTCCGGTTGTCAAAGGCGAAGAGTTTCAGCGTCTTATTGAATTGCTCGAAGAATTAATGATCGATTGATAAATTTTATTTTGAGAGCAATTGCGCGTCTTACGCTTACGAGCCTTAGCTCCATCAAAATGGAGATCGCAAGGAAAATCAATTCGAAGCTTATAAATTAGCTCAGTTATTCCGACTCGGGTGATGATTAAAAACGACAAATATCGTTTTATAGCCAGTCCCATTCTCAACCGATATCGAATTCTTATCGTGTTTGCACAGAATTATAATTTTATTCAAAAACAAAACTTTGAAAGCAAAATTTCTCTTTACAAAACGACTTAGACGAACTAAAAACAAGAACAAGTCTAAATGCTAACACTTTCGCCACATCCGCACGTTCCTTTGATATTTGGATTATTAAAAACGAATTCCGAGCTCAATTTGCTTTCGAGGAAGTTCATTTCGGTGCCGAGCAACGACATTTGAGCTTTCGAATCGACGAATACCCGGGCGCCGTTTTGAACTACTTCGGCGCCTAAATTCGCCCTTTGGTTTTGCGTATTCCAAAGTGTACGTTAATCCGTTGCATTCGCGCTGTTTGACGCGGATTTTCATTCCTTTCATGTCCGCCGGCTGATCCGTCAATAGTTCGCTCATCTTTTTAACGGCGGCGGTGGTTAACGTTAAAGCTTGCCACCCTGGCTGCCCGATTCGTCCGCCTTTGACGATTCACGATTCTGGCAGTTGCGGCGATTTACTTCCAATTTGTACCATCTTTAAAGTAAAAATCAGATATTTGTTTGAAAAACCGCAAAGAACGCACCCAAAGTGTCCTGGCGACAGCGCTAACGAACAAATTATTGGAAAATTCAAATTCGGGCCGATTTCAGAACAAAATGACTCGCAAACTTGATTTACTGTTTATTTTCGGTGTCGGCACGAAACCACAATTTTTGCAATTTTCCTTTATTTTACAGAATGTACAACGAAAAATACGTATTAAAAAAAACTGAACATTCTTCAACATTTGATGACTCAAAATTAATTTTTCATTTCTACAATGTTTTCAACAAAAAAAACGAAAATCATTTTCTACAAATCGAACTGATATAATGAAACTTAAATTCTTTCGAAACAAAAAAACAACCACAAACATAACTTTTGTAAAACATTTCAAAAATGCAACTTTGTTCACAAAAAATAACTATAGTTTTAAAAAAAATCAGCAACGAAAATTCGGTATTTTCGCGGTCTTTCTTCAAAATGGCAGTGAATTTGTTTCCGTCCAGTCATAAAAAACAAAAACACAAATGTGATATAAACGTTAAAAACCATTCGAAAAAACCATTCGAAAAATTATTAAAACAAATGCTCGTAAAACAATATTTTAAGACAGAAACAGGCAAAAAATTTGTACAGTTTCGTTGCAAAACGTGTTGAAAACCGAATCGGTGAAAAAAAACTTAAAAGAGTACTGTTTCTTAATTTCGAGAAAAAAATTGTCAAAAAAAAACATTTCGTCCAAAAAATACTTTTTCAAAAAACAAAAATAATACAGGGATTGTTCAATTTAGTTTCTGATTCAATCGAACAATGATACCTTGCAACATTAAATTCGAATCTGGCTAAAAGGGACTCTGATGGGGCAATGCAAAGGCGACTCGCCAGTCACTGTTTCGAAAGGAGAGGTCAACTCGTTGGCTCGGCGAGCGAGCCATTGACGTCATTGAGTGACCCAAGAAAAATTCTAGCCCCCATTCGTTTCCAGAAAAAATCTTTGCCTTTTCTGCCTCTTTCAATTTCTTTTGTTGTCGCTATGATAGTTGGAAAACAGAAAATCTTTTCTAAACATGGAATTTTTAAAATCAATAACAGCTGTGCATAAGTATATAGCTTTGATCGGAGTAGTAAAGTTTTTTACGAATTTTGGGCTAATTAATAAATCTAAAAAATGCATTTGCGGCTTCGATTGCCGAATCGAGAGCAATGGAAAAAGAGAAAATATGTCGATGCAGAGATAGACGATGTCATCAAAAATATTCGCTTCGATCGGATTCAATATTTGAAAAATACCAAATTCGATTAGAGAAAATCGCCGAACTTTTGGTGTGTTGGATACATAGATATCCAACTAACGTTATTCAATGTGAGGTCAGGTTAGATCCTTGTACTATTGCTTCGATTACAAACGATTTTCGAGATTTAATCAATGTGTGGATTGAAGAAAATAGTAAAAAAATCGGGGGTCACATCGAAGGTCATGTGGTTGAAATTGATGAATCTGCATTTGGAAAATGAAAATAAATCGAGGGAGATTGCGAAAAACTCAGTGGGTGGTAAGGGGAATTGATAGAACAACCAAGGAATTGTTTTTTATCAGAGTAGAAAACTGAAACGCTCAAACTTTACGAAAAGTGCTCCTTGATCATGTTAAAGAAGGTTCAAGAATTATGACAGATTCTTGGAAAGGATACAACTTAGAAGGTCTTCCATTTATTGATCATTCGAAAGTCAATCACAGCAAAAATTTTGTTCATCCTGAAAATTAAGAGGTGCATACTCAAAGTATCGAATGTAAATGGTCTGTTTCTAAGTGTGATTTAAGACGTAGGGTGGGTAAAATGAACCCAAATTGTTTTGAGGCGTTTTTAGTTGAGTGGATGTGGCGATCACACTGTAAAACTGATGAGGAATTGTTTCGTGAATTGATTTTATTAATGCTCACACATGTTTTTATTTGCGATGAATGTATGCACTTATATGTACAGTATGCTTTGTGTTATTGACATAATATAATCAATTTTCTTTTTCAACAGTTTTGCACATTTGATAAAAAATTTTCGAAAACGAATGGGTGCTAGAATTTTTCTTGGGTCACTCAGTGACATCAATGGCTCGCTCGCGGAGTCAACGAGTTGACCTCTCCTTTCGAAACAATGACTGGCGAGTCGCCTTTGCATTGCCCCCATCAGGATCCCTTTTAGCCCTTTCAAACCACCGACTTTCGTTTTCAGCGAAGCATTCTCGACGGACAATGCGTTGACTTGAAGTTGAAGCGAATTGATATTCGAGTTCAATCTAACTTTTTACAAAATTTCGGCCGCCAGTCGATTTTGTAATTGTTCTAATTGGCCTTGTAATTGTTCTAACTGACCTTCTTGTTTGTTTTGGCGTCGCAATTCGTCTCGCTCCTGTTCCAAAGCCGAAACGTAATTGGGCTAAACGAAAAATAACAATTTTTCAGTCGATCAAAGTGTTTCATACGAAAAAAACAACGAATACGCAGCCATTTCGCATTTCAAAATGTCCTAGGGCATAAATTAGCTGAGATAATAAAGTCAGTTTGATTTTGCATTTATAAAAAAATACATATGTTATTTGAAATGCAAATAAAATTAGTTGAAAACAACAAAAAAACAGCAGACCGCAAATTTGAATTCTGAAAGGCCCATGATCTCGGAGTGCATAAATATTTTGAAAATAACATATGACAATTTCGAGACAGACTGTGCTAAAATATCGAAACCCCCTTTGTTTAGAGGACAATATTGTTTGACCCGGACAATCATTTAGCGATGGCCAGTGAAATGTACTGACCCATACATTATCTTTAAAAGTTTAATGGCACACTGGATAAGCGACAGAAATGAGTGAGAAAGATTTGGACACAAATTGGATAAGAGTTTATTTTTGACAGAAAATTGGAAATATATTTTAAAAGTCCAATGGAATGCAGCAGTGAACTCGGAACATGTAATGAAAAGCAAAAAATATAACATAATATAAATATAACCACTGCAGGAAGTCCACAGGGACAGGGAACTTACGTGAATCTTGTTTTAGAGTAAAAATAAAAAATAAAACAAGCGTAAATCGTAATTATGGTTGCTGAAAGGAAATTTAATAATTACCTTATTGATGTTTGCCATCTTCGGTAAAAACTTTTGTTTTAACCAAAATTGTTTTTCGAACCAAAAAATTGTCGATTTTTCTTCAACCAGTTCAAGAATGAAAAAGTCCGCGCCCACACATACCAACGTCATTTACGAAAATAAGAAACAACGATACATTAAAATTTGCATACAAACCTACGAAATACGTGTAGTTAGTTGCCTATATCAATTTTGAACACAATTCATGAGTTATAGTTTCAATTGTCAAGTTAGTCTCATCGGCTGAAAGATGACTAAATCTATGAGTTATTTTGCTGAACATCGATCTGCAATAATGAATTGAACATGTTGAATTATGAGCTATATAAAAAAATTGTCGAAAAAGCATAAGCAGACTTCTCAATAAATCATCAGCTGACCGCCTGAAACAGTGTAATGAGGATTTGTCATAGCCATACTACTTTTCGTCAAAGTAAGCAAAGACAGCCATGAAAACAATTCGTTAATTGTCATTAAATGTGTCCAAGAAAACAATAAGCATGTGCATGCTGAGACTCGATTTCCATCCAATTGCTCTGGTTTTGAGTTGGATATGTCTATGTGTGACGCGTGCTAGTCAAATGACAGTATCGCTTCTGAATAATTTGTCATTTGACATTATAAAAACATATAAAATTCTCTTTTAAAGGCCCACTAGTTTCAAATACTTTTTATGATGTTTGTTTCTCAGAAAACCGGTTTTAACTAGAACAAATCTGATGACCCGACTTCTTATACATAAGTTAGCATAGATAATCTCGATTTAATAGCTTTTTATAACATCTTATAAAAAGCTATCTTCACGCCCACTAAAGATGGATTCAAAGAGTATATAACGACAAGCCAATCCTCAGAGTCACTGCTCAGCGATGGAACGTTAGGAAGGATTTTGGAGGAAGGTCCGTTGGCCGCTGCCTGTTGGAACGGCCTGGCAAACCGAACCTTTGGTAGTGATTAATGTGCTTTACATATTATTATTGTATTCTTATTGCTATATTCGTTATTGTTTGCTATTCGATTTCCATTCATTAAAATCATATCTTCATCTGTGTTGTTCTTGTATTATTCAACTATGGCTAAGGCGTTATCCATCTGCGTAACGAACTCATAGTAGCGGCGCTGGGTTAACTGTTCCTTAACTGGTGCCAGCTACATATGTTAAGTGCCTCAGAAGTAGTAAACGAGTGTTGATTGCCGAATTTCTTCTTCTGCCTCATATTTTATGGCGATGAACAAGAGAATCACATCGTGTTCATAGTGAATCCATTACACCATTGCGCCTTCGACTTGTGGCTTCAAATCGCAAACAGTTAAGTTGTAACTTGACTTCTGCAATTTTTTTCATGTCGCACTGTCACAGCACCCCTATGTGAGAAGCCTACAACTACTGTACAACTGTACTAAACCATAAAATCTACTGTCCTGCGATGTCACGCTGTGCTCTTGATCGAATGATTAGCGAAACGGTTTTATTACCACTTCCAACCAAATTGGACACCCAACGTACACCAAAGCAGCTAACTTTTGGCTTTTGTCTTAGGCGGCAGAAAGTGCGTCAAGAGTGGGAGAATGTTTATATTTTTTGGAAGAATTTTAAACAGATCGAAAAATAAGTAATTGGATATGAAAATCAGTACAGAAAAGTATTTGTGGTTACAAATATGTAATTGATGATGAAGTTATGCTATGGAAATCGATATATGCTTACAGGAAGTTGGATTTGAATGGAAATACTCTCAAAACACACTTTCTGAAAAAATTCCAGAAATTCTTAATCTATTTTCAGAAAAGATTGTCTGAAAAATTAGAAAGCGCTTTCTTGTAAGGTTTCTAGTTTCTGAAAAAACAGTTTCTAAAAATGAGAAACTTAGAAAGTGTATGCCCATATGGAAACGTGTTTCTGAAAAATAAGAAATTTATTTCCAAATCCGATTTTATATGTCAAAACAAAATGGATTTAAAACTTTCTCTGTTGCAAAAAAATAAATAAGAACATAAACTTTTTAAAATTTTTCTTCTTTTGTTTGACACCTTTTTTAATTCAAGAAAATTATTTCCATTTTGGATAATATTTATGAAATGTTTTCTTGTCCTGTTTGTAAAAAAGAATGCGGAATTTATGCACTTGAATTTATGAATTTATGCATTTTTTTGTCCCATATGCGTGATCACGAAATATTGATATCATTTTGCTCTCCATTTTTATGCGGTCAAGATAATTGCTATAAATCATTCTCCGTTAAGCGAAACTGGCATCAGCACATTCGGAATATTCACGGCTATCTCAACGATCATAGCGTTACAACTCAAAGTAAAGAAATTGAGAGTCGATCAAGTGAAAATGAAGTCGACGATTTAGAATGCGATTACAGCGATAATTCAATAGAAACACAAGAAGAAAAATCGATTGAAATAAAAACCGAATTAATCGATCTCATCAAAGAAGAAGCTCAATCACTAATAGCGGAATTAAAAGCCAATAGTTCGGTTACAACCTCAATGGTCAATGTGGTAGCTCGATCATGTGATTCGATTATCGCAGGAACAATCAAATATGCCAAGGAATGCTTTCCCCGATTTTTAAAACATAAAGCCATCGATATTGACACGTCAGAATTATTTGACGAATTATTGACGGCTTCAAAGCCATTCGATAAATTTAAAAACGATTATCAACAAAAAAAATTCTTTTCTTCTCAGCCAGGTTTCGTTGAACCAGTCGAAATAACATTGGGATATGATTACGAGGTTCGTCATTCCAAAGGTGGTTAGCCAGTGCAAAAGAAAGTATATCGATCTTGGCAATACATCCCGATTATGGATACGATCAAAAGTGTTTTATCCAAACCGAAAATATTTAATCAAATCCGAGTCATGCGCAAAAGAAACGATGGAATAATCGAGGAATTTTATGATGGAAACTTTTGCAAAAAGCATCCATTATTTTCTGATCCGAATCGGCTTTCGCTTATTTTAGAACTTTACTATGACGATATCGAAACTGCTAATCCGATTGGCTCGAAATCCGTTATTCATAAATTGGTATGATAGCTTGATAGCTTTATTAAAATATCGTGATTTAATTTACATTTGTCATTGCTGTTTTAACTATAGTTCCTAATTTATGTTAGCAGCTAATTTATAGAACCTTTTGTCTCCAAAGAGTCCTTGGCATATCCAAAGGCTCGTTAGCTAAGTTAGGCTGAGTCAAGAAGATTCTGGAAGTGTAATTCAGGGCTTATCTCCACAGAAGTAGCCCCCAATCTACAAGATGGTGTTAAACAAAATCTAAAGGAAAATGATAATAATAATAATAATAATAATAATAATAATAATAATAAACTTGAAAAACAAATGTAATAACTAGAATAGAAAAAAGAAAAAGAGTCATAGCACTGTATAGTACTTTTTCAGTGATCAAAATTATACAGTCAAATGCGACTTATATCTCCTAAAAATAAACCAGGTAACAATAAGGGAGCGAACACAATCAATGTTCGATAAAAAATGAATAAGAAGTTAAACGAGA
>JAQGBA010000976.1:0-20397 GCA_034698125.1 Prionchulus punctatus
CTCGGCCACAACGGAAATGAGTAATCCATCGGCTAACGGTGCTATACGGTAGAGCATTGTCTTGATAGACTTCGACATTCTCCTGATGGATCGACTTCGACTCCTGATGGATCTCCGATAATTTCTTGCGTTTGCGCATCAAAAACCTAATGACGGCGCGTTGCTCAACAACAAGATTTTTCGACATTTTCACGACTTGACTGCACTTATGGGCTCTTAATTCCTGATCAGGTAACTGGTTTCGAGTAAAATTTTACCAGTGTGCTAGTGAGATGTTTACCTTGTTTATCACTTGTTTTTGTCTCCTTTCAACTCCTTGTTTGTGAGATTCTCACTAACTGTAGATCTCCCCTCGTATAGTCACTGGAGAACTACAGTCACTGGATTACTACAACAAATGGACAACTATAGCCACTAGACAACATTAGTCACTGAACAACTATGATCACTTGTCCTAAGGATCGAACTCCGGTTACACTTCCGGAATCTACTCAGCTCAGTCTGACTTAGCTAAAGAGCCTTCGGTTAAGCTGAGGACTCAACGGCCACTTGGGTTCTAAGAAATAGCTAGGAACTATAATTGAGGGTCTATAGTTGAGATAACAACAACAACAACGAAAGAGGGTCACTATTTTACCAAAGCGATCAAGCCCCCTCGTAGGTGAGCTACACAAATGGACGTACCCGTCGCAAGGGTACGCTCTTGGATGAAGATTCTATCGTCGGCAATCGTCCACGCGGTGATTCGTAAGAGGGCCGAGTGGTGATTGACGCACGGCTTTTCGGGGAGAATATAATGAACAGAATATAACAATATAATATAAAATGAACGACTTTAAATACAAAACGATCGCTTATTTCCGAAAAGGTTCATTGGAAAACTACGACGCACAGGAGAGTGAACTCGTCGGTGGTTATAAGTTCCAGAAAGAATAACGGGGTTTTGCAATTTCCCCGACAGGTCGACTTCAGCCAGGTGATCAGGTGAATCACATGATCGAGTGAGTGGCGTCGAAGCTGCCTTGCAGCCGATAGGTCAGACTGCCTGAGCTGCCCCCTGGTTACACTAGTAGCCGGTGACTTCTCCACCGCCCGCGCAATGTCACCAGCGATCAGTGAGCCAGTGCTACTCGCTCCTGTGGAGTGAGTGCACTATAATCCTGCGATCTCTCGAAGAACTGTCGTTCAATATAGTTTGTACATCTATCGTTGAACTATAGTTTGGGGGCATGTGCATACGAATCCACTCGGCTCTCCGTGACCACCAACGTGGCTCCAAGCCAGGCCATAGAAGTCACCCAGAGGTTACCTCAATAAGGTACTGGTTTACATACAAATACAGTATAATATATCACATCGTTGGGGGGCTCTAGGTTGCCCTCATTGAGGTTTCTCCTTCTCCCTCGTCGTGGCTCCCGATCCTACATGGACAACTATCTTCACTGGACAACTATAGTCACTGGACAACTACATTAACTGGACAAATAGTCACTGGACAGATCATATTGTCACTGGGCAACTATCTTCACTAGACAACTGTCGTCACAGAACAACTGTAGTCATAGGACAACTGTCCTAATAGGACAACGTAGTCACTGGACAGCAATATTTTTAGCTTGTTTGTTCGACTGCTCTGATCGTAACGATGGAGATTATCCTGATCCCTCGAGCAACTGTACATCCCACTATTACGTTTGCGCCAACGGCGAGTGCTTTAATTTCAACTGCCCCGCTAACTTGATATACGATTGGGAAAACGACGAATGCGTATACGAGAAAGATTGGCCGGGCTGTCCAACGCTGTTAATGTGAAAAATTTGTTTTTTAGTACGTCTACTTGCCAAAAAATGTCATTCAATAAAATTCGATGAATTCATAAACTAAAAACAACTTTTCAAAACGTTAAGTTAATAAGTTTAAGCGATTTTACGATCGAAAAACCAAATTTAGCTCGTCGTACAAACTTTGACACTAATCCTGTTTTAAAATACAAGCGAAGGCCAACATTTCAAATCGATAAGAATTCATATTTTCGAATTTGCGACGATTTTACAAAGCGTCCGTTGGAAATCGCCTGTGATCATGTGGCGATTGCGCCAATGATTTGCGTTCGGTTTAAGGATGAACGAAATTTCGTTGAAAATTATTAGGCTAGTTACTGGTCGTGTTTAGTAAACAATCGGTATAAGATTGTAAAAGCTGCGCTGATGCACACGATTTACGGATTAGCGCAAATCAACGCGCAAACCGACGGCGCCGTTTTAAAAGCCATAAAATTGCTGTCCGTCGAAGAGTTGGCCTTGTTCGCTTTGATGAACGCAACACAAAACAGAATATCTCCATAGTAAGGTTCTTTTTTCGATTGCTAACTTGTCGAGCTTGTTTGCTTTTAACGGAATTTTTCGTTTTACCAGTAGCCTTCATTGATTAGCGCAAGGTTTACGAATGTTTGGAAAATGGCGAAGTTGAATGTTCGTCCGATTTTCGAGCCAGCTTCTCATTGTCTTTGCGTGATTTGCTAGTATCGCCTAAATTTCGAGCACACGAGCAAGTACATCGGAAGTATAATGAACAATTTAAGTGGTACTGCGGGCGTTGGAAATTCGAGCGATCAGTGCGTTAAGTTGTTCGTTTCGATTTGCCCACAAGTTTTGCTGATGACGTACGAGCGAAACGCAAGCTACGATGAGTTAGTTAACTTGACCAGCATCGCTGAAGCGTTTCTGGCGTGGGGAATTAACGCAAGCGATTGCGATCAATTTTTTTGGCTGAAATTTTACGAAAGCATCAGCGACCAATATACGCGTTTGAATAATTCTATGAAATTCTTTGCAACTGTGTTTTTAAAAGTTTGTCTGAACGTCGCTTACGATCAAGAAGAACATTTTGCCAAAATAATCCGACCGATTTGGTTGTACGAAACGAATCGAATTTTTGCGCCTACATCGTTGAATTTCTTTGCGACCGCAAAGAAAAATTTGACGGAAATAAATGATACAGTACAAAAATTGAAAGAAAAATACAAATCAGCGCCGAGAAAATTAGACAGTTTGCTGTCGGCTGAATTCATTGAGCGATTCGACGAATTCTTAATTATTTCAATGTAGATTTTGCTGAAATTAGCAAATTTTTGATTTGTAATTGTGTCGATCAGAAAATTACTCATAATAGCATGAAAAATCACAGAAAACTAACCAAAATTGAATTTTTACGCTCTGATTCTTAGAAATTTGCTAAATAGAAATAAAAATAAAAATGGTAAAGTTGAAATATACAAATATAAATTGGAACCTAATAAAATAAATCTTTTGACACACGAAATCATTCAATAATTTGATAAAATTTTCTAGTTATTTGATTACTGACTTTTCAAGTTGTTTTTCTTTTATGATAACTAGGAGAATTCTTAATGTTGTTTTTTTGGCATGTGCAAATGCAATCCAAGCAAAAATTGCAACTTGTCGAAGACATAAATCTCCAATTGTGACCGACTGAACGGCAAAGAAATCAAAATTCAGACTGGCCAGTGTAAAGTGTACTTTTACAATCAGAAAAGTCAATTTTTACATTAAAAGGCGCCGACTTGCACTTTTCAGTCTAAAATTTTGTTTTTGATCTGCACAGTGGGGTTCGAACTAAACAATGGGAAATAAATCTACAAATTCGCGTAAATCGACAACATCGTCGGAAAAAGAGGTACTCGCAGCGAAACCAAGATCAAAATCAAAGAAGAAAATTTGTTCAACAATTAACAATTACGACTGGCTCGCGCTGAAACCCGTGAAACAAAATTCGAATTTTAATCAGCTTAGATTTCCAACGAACAGCGCCGAAAAATTCACAATTGGAGGGTAAATTAATTTCGAAAGCAACGTTTTTGTTTGCCCAACGCTCTTTCTTGCTATTTGTAAGAACAATCAACAGCGACTTGATACTGCCAACTACAGAAGAAGTCGTTCTGCAAGTAACAATGTACATCAAAGACTCTCAAGTAATCCAATGAACAAATAGCTTGTAGTTTCTTTGTGAAATCTGGGTATAAATTCGTTTTGCAATTTTGCAGTTTTTTATCGAAAATCGCAATCCGCCTGAATTAGCACATTTTTTGAAAATCAACGACAAATGCTATTCAAATCACACAGTATCGATCAACTTGCAATACGACGCTGTGCATTTGGCTGAAATTCAATTCGGCCCGAGAAAATTCAGATATAAATGAGTTCGATGTTCAGGTAATTTGCGAATCCGCAGCAGCCTTCGACGTGATGTTTCGAATCTTGATTTACTCGTTTGCAGCACCGACCAAGTCGTTCTACGTGAAATTGAAGAATTTATCCAAATGCGTATTTTGCACGTTAATGTCCAATAAATTAACGATGCTTCCGTGCGGTCATCGATCTTGCTTGAAGTGCGCTTACAAGCACATAAAAAAATCGACGGACACCGAACTTTACGACCTTCTTGCGGAACAGGTACGTCGATAGTCCAACAAAAAAATCTGGCACCGATTCGATCATCTAGCGTATCAAAATAAAATGTTCGAAATGTTGTCGAACTATGATGTTAGACGAATTTTATTTTGGCGTGATGGCACCCGATAAAATCAAAATTCCTATATGGCTGAAGATCGAAATACCCGATTTAGCGAACACGTCGATTTCGAACGTTAAATCGACGAATCGTATTCTTTGCAATAATTGCGACAGCGATCGATGTTTCGCGTTCGCTTGCGACTATCGGCTGTGCAAATCGTATAACAGATACCTCTGCCCTTTATGCGCCACGGATACTCACCCAGGTGGCAACTTGGTATCAGCATATACGACGATGTTTGAGAACTGTAGACGATACGCCGCGGGCGCGCACATTGCTAGCCAATGCTGCAACTACAAAGCGCTTTGAGATAAATCGACTGCAAGTCTAGATTTGCCGTAAATTCAGTTGATTTAGCTAATAACGCGCTGGCGCCTTTATTTTTCTAGACGTGTTTATTAAATTAACTGAAGCTATGCAATTTTTGTATAAATGGAGCAAATCGATTGAATCAGCGGATATATTTCACGAACATTTAGCCGCGGGCGTTGATCTCCATTTTAACGCCCGATCGTCGAACTTGCGCAACTTTGGCGAATCGAACGGCGAATGTAAATCTTTTGAGACTAATCGTCGAAATGCTGCACGATCCGGTGAAATCAATCAATAAAGATTTAAACATAAAAGTCAACTTATTGTAGCAAATCGGCTAACTCACTTATTTTAAATGCAATTGATTTTCAGGTAACGTTTTGCGAAGAATTCACGATAGTTCATTATTTAAAAAGAAAAAGACGAAAAAGTCATGAATTCGAAGAGAAATCGAAATAAAATTCGAAAACATAAAATTGTAAATTTTGAATCGTTACACATTTTGCGAAGAAATTATCTCGTAAACTTCAATTTTCGTGATCAGTAAATAAAAAATCGCGCCGATTTATCGCAACTTCGCAAGCCTTATTGGTTAAAAATTGATTTTACTGAAGTCAAGCCGAGATTACAAATATTTTCCCCGTAACGACAAAAATGAAACAAAATGCGAGCATGGCTGCCGGCGGAAAATGCATGGAACTCGAATTACAGAAATCCTTTTTGTCGCACGAACAAACGTTCATCATGAGTTGGGTCTTGGGGTCCGTATACGGATGACAGCCGATGATATGGGCCCCGTTATACGAACAGTCCTTTACAGTAATCTGTACACCTGCAAATCACACTTTATTACTGTACTTGATTGTCACCAACTTGAATCGCTGATCAAACGATACCGAATACTGTAGTGTTGGTTTTGATGCACGTGCCATTGGTCGCGCAAGTTCCCGACATACAACCATCGACAGTCGTACTATTGCACTGGTAACATTGAATAGCCAGCGCTGAAATTTGTTTGCAAATGCACTGAACGCGCCACTTTTCAGTATCATCCGTAAATCTTACTCGAGCTAATCAAAGCCGATAATATCGTTAAACTGACCGCAATCGACGATGTCATGGTGAACTACAGTTCGAAAATATCAGCTTGTCGAATCGTTGTATCAAACAGACATTGAAATAAAATAATTTTTCTGGTATCCGATGAAACGAAAATGTTACCAGTAAATTCAACTTGTACGCATTTTATTTGCTTGTCGACAGCTGAATAGCGGACGAATGCGAAAACAATAAATCAAAAATAACATCATCCTTTTGTATAGTTGTTTGAACAGAAGTTGTTCAAAAATTTCATATTCAAATCCAAATTCAGATTCAAATAAAATTTTTCATTTACTTTATTACTTTAGTTTTATGTTTTCGTTTCGTGCTCAATTTTGACTGTAGGCAGTGAATTTTTTTATTTACTTTTTGTAAATTATCACCAAAAAAAAACGCCCAAGCTATTTTTCTATCATGCCTCGTTCCACGTAAGCTCATGCGTGGTTTTGTGCTCGTTCATTCAAGAATCGCGACCAATATCGAATTCGTAAATAAACAAAAAGCGACAGGATAGGTGAGAAACGGAAGCCACATATGTTTAAAAAAAACTTTTACTGAAAAATTATAAAGTGTTTTTTCTACAAACACGCAGATAGATGAAACATGCAAACGGGAATTTTGTTTCTCGAAACACAAAAACAACATATTTATGTTTCATAGCAACATTAATTTTCAGACACCAGCAGCCCACCAATTAATTAATTTTTAAAAAAAGTATTTTGTGTTTTGTTATAAAAATATTTTTAAAAAAAATAAGTAGTAAAAAAAGAACCATTGCGGAATAAATGAGCACTGAAAATTTGCTCCAAACGGAACCTATGCGGGTGAAGCAAGCAAACAAAAGTTGCAACTATAGTTGAACAAGCTACAGTTGAAATGCAACTATAGTTGAACAAATTATAGTTGAAATTCAACGATAGTTGCAACAATACATTGGTTACGGTAATAATATGCAAATTCAAATACAGCAAATTTTTTCGAAACACACGATTACAAGGAAATCGAAATGAAAAACAAAAAAAGCAACCCGGCGCTTCGGTTTAAGCGTCCAAAATGTGAAACATGAAAAATAAATCAGTGAAGGATTAATTAAAAACGAAACAAAAAAAAAGACGCCTCCGTTTAACGTTATTTCTGCAAAAAAGCGTTTCATTCCGAGAAAAAAACATATAAAACAAAAAAAATTTCGGTACACGTAATTCGCTCGTCAAGCACCCAAACGCACCAAAAAGCCGAACGTCTCAAGTTTTTGTTTTTTGCTCGTTTCGAAACGAATTCGGACAACGAACGAGAGAAAAGCGAAGCAATAAATGGTGCAGCTTTTAGTTGAAACATGCCGAAAGTGATTTCACGAGAAAAAAATCATACAATTCATGCCGCCCGAACAACTATAGTTTGAACTATAGTTACACGATAACTATAGTTGTCAGCGCTATGGTTGACTGATTAACTGTTTTTTCTTTATAAAAGATTAATTAAAAGTACTTTTCAATTAACGAATGGAGATTGTTCGTTGCGCATGAGATTCGACGAATCGACACAAAAATATTACAAAAAAACAACAAGAAATGCCCACGAAGAGCGCCTCGGCGACGCGTTAAACGAGCAAAAAATCGAACCGTGAAAAAAAATTCAAATTTCCGTCAAATATTAATAGTACCAACAGATCAAACCCAAGTTACAGTAAAAACACGATGAATCTACCGATCACACCTACAGTAAGATCTTAAGTCGTTTATGAAAATCGGAATAAAATAAATTATGCGAATAAAAGTTTGTTCAATTAGAAACGTTCCTCGAAATCGAAGAACAAAAACTAAATTCTTGTCATTAGTACCCTCGATTCAAGTAAAATCCAAAAACGTATAAAAAAACAACAAAAAACAAAAAACAGATTCACGCGAAAAATAATCGAGCCCCTTAGTTACAGTAACCCAAGGGCGGGAAATTTCATTTGTCGACTGCACCGTTTGAAAATTATACAGAAAACAATAAGAAAAAACAAAAAAATAAACACGAAATAAAAAAAGATCCATTTTTTCATATGCACGAATTATTAATTCCACATTTTTTCTTCATACGATACTTTACAAAATTATATATTCAGATTCGTATTCATTTCAACATTTGACACGACTGACGAAGATTATGCTTGCGTATAAAAAAAAAAACGTTTTCCAATATAAATCGCTGATCGATCGATCGATCGAGAGATTTTAATAGGGAGTAAATCGATTTACGGCTCTGTAGAGCGCGGCAGCGGGCTAAAAAAGTTAATGTAAAATAAACTATAGTTCATCATCTGCTACAGTTCAAGAGTATAGTTCATCGGATAATATTTGATTCGACTATAGTTTATCAGACTACAGTCGATTAAACTATAGTTCATCAAAGACAATAGTTGATTAAAACTGTAGTTCATCAAACACCAGGATCGCAATACAGTCGGCGAGACAGTGACAATATAGTTGACTAGACAGCGACCTACAGTCGCTTAGACGGTGGACAATAGTTCGCCGGGCAACTATAGTTCTCGCGCAACTATATGCCGACTTACGTAAGCCGCGTAGGGTGCCAACGCGGCGCCCTGGTAAGGGTCCGCCAACATGGCGGCGTAAGTAGCGGGATTAATCGTCTGCTGAACGGAGGCGTTCAACGTTGCTCCGCGAGCGGCGGCGGCGGCGGCGGCGGCCGTTTGAGCATAAGCAGCACCTGGACGAAAAAAAATTCTGTATTAGAAAATGGTCGCGATACGCGGACGGACGTAACAGGTTTTTTGTTTAAATTTTTCTTTGCCTAGCATTCCCATCGTACCAGATGCAGCGGCGAACGCCGGGTTTGACATGCCCGCGGCCATTGTGTACCTTTCCAACAGCGACGTCGGATCCATGCCGCCCATGGCGGCGGCCGCCGGCGAGTAGTAAATGCTGAAAGTGCGAAAACCGATGTGAAAAACAAGAAAAACGACTGGACAACTCGTCGGACGGGCGATTTTCATACGGTAGATATCCGCATCCTGGCTGAGCCATCGCCTGCAAGGCGGCGGCGTTCAATGGATTGGCGGCTCGGACAGCGGCCAGCGCCGCGGCGTAGGCGGCGGGCCCTCGGGCTACTCGACTAGTCTGCTGTAAAGCTGCGCCCCTCAAAGCGGCCACGATGTTCGGATCGGCTACTAGAAAAACAAAAAATCGGTCGAGAGCAAGCAACTTTCGTACAATTATCCAAAACGCAACTGGCTTACGTTCGCCTGCGGCCAATTTCGGTTTAGACTTCGTATGAACTCGCGCCGTTGCGTTGTTGACCTAATTAAAAAAAATTTTCGTTACGTTTCGAGAAACGGCACGAAACACGCGCGGTCAGAACACAAAATCGGCTATTTCCTTGCATTTACAGTTACATAATTGACTACAACTACTACTGGTGCAGCTTTAGATGGTGTTTGTTATCGGTTTTTTTTGAGGCACAATCGATTCGATTTTTTACGAAATCGATTTCGACTCACAAAGCTCAACCCTAGGACACGGAATATATGCGAATAGCCAACAGAAAAAACAAACAAATCAATCGATCCATCAAACACAAATAAAATTTTTACATACATCTCTCGAAAAATAAATTCTTCTCTACCTGCGCATCAAGTACCTCAGGGTCGAATATAGTACTTCTGAGGAATGGCTGCTGTCGATTTGCTTCAAGTCCATCATCGATTTTTCCAGATAAATCAATAAATCAATCAATAAACCTGCGAAAAATTTTGCTTATGTCCTATGAATGTTTTTTTTTGTTTTTTGTCAACGAAGATGATAAGGAGAAAGAGTAAAAGATAAAACGATAAAAAAAATCAAACGAAATCAGCCTCGATTCGTGCCCGAGCACGAAAAGTTGCTAATCAGACACGCTTTCTGACTAGTTTAGCTACTTTCCGAGGCTTTTCGGCGATTAATACGAAATTTCGACACAAATTTTGTTTTTCAAGGCTGATTTCGAGCGTTTTTCTCTAACAAAACAGCAGACAGAGGCAGCAACAAGTAAATCGAAGAGGAGGAGTAGAGTTATTTGTTTATGTTTTTTTGTTGTTTGTGATTTTTGTAGCGGCATGTGCACAAGAGCATTTCGGCAAATAGGCAAGCCAGGCGATCATCGAACTTCAAAAGTGAGATCAATCGACAAACGAAAAAAAATCAATACAGTACAATTATCGATCGACAGTCGGCGTCTTATTACTGATACATTGACGATAGTAACGAAAAAATGCACGAAAATAACATGTCCAAGCGAAAAACCAGTGTCTGAATGAGACGATCAGCGACGTGCGTGAGAAACAACAAAATTTATGTCCAGGCAGATCCTGATTCAATTAATTGCTAAAACTGTAAGAAAAAACGACAAAATCGAGCAACCACCGACACCAAATCGAGTCCGACGACGACTCAAACCGGAAAAAGCACTAAAAGTATGCTGACTATCGTTGAAACAAGCAAATTATTCAAACGTAACAACTGTTCAGTCAAATTCTTCCCGGTTAATATCAACGGGTGATCATGCACTGTTGTGCAACTGTAAATACCCTTAACAATCGAAACGAAACAAAAAACAACACCTCGTCATTCGCCAGTTGAGTAAAAAATGAAAACACCCACAAAATAAAAATAAAAACACCGTTTTTGCACTTGGCCAGTTATTTTTTTTTGTTTTTCGACGATATTATCAATGCTCTAGGATGCTCTTAACAACACGTCGACCCTGCTAATAAATAGGTATACAGTAACAGTACAGTAATCAAATACAGTAACCATCAATCATGACACAAAAAATTTTTCATTCGCACTACGGCAATGTAAGAGAACACCATTAAAGCTGCACCGTGCCCGCGTGTCAAAAATGCAAACCGCTTTCATCAAAAATAAAACATAAAAACTGTCTTGTCAATAAAAGCATTGAGAAAAGAACGAAAACTAAAAATTAAAAAATTAAAAATAATCTCGTTTCAACAACAGACCGAAAACGGGTTTGGAAAAACTAAAAATCCGTCCTGAACAGTGGGGTTTGTTGCTCACGAGTTAAAACACTGCTTCCCCGAGCTTGCATTAGTAAAAGTCCAACGTTTTCCCCCAAGATTAAAAAAAGCCATACTCTAATAACTGTTTTTTTTTAATTTTTGTAATTCGGGGGTGGTCATGCACGGAGCAAAGTGTCGCATAGACAGTGAGAGAAAAAAAACCAACCAGTGGTCTAACACCGGCCAGGCAGCCGCGTAGCTCGTAAGGCTGGATGAAAAACAAAAAATCAAACGTGAAAAGTTACGAATATTGCTATTTTGTTGTTCATATCGAAAACAATGCTCGTTTCTTCGTTTTTTTTAAAGACAAAAAAAAACACAAACCTCTATTTTTCGGCCTTCCACATTCGTGCCATTTAACGCTTCTCGTGCTCTCTCCGCTTCGTTGGCATACTGCATTGTAACAAATCCGAAACCCTATAGGAGAAGCAAAACGATGCACGAATAGTAGTCATGCGGTACAAAAAAAATGCACTGGCCATATGTGAAAATAGCTCGTTTATGAATCAAGTCAGTCATCGAAAAATAAACGTGCAAACGAAAAAAAGGAGTTAACTTTTGCTTTCACTTTTATGCAATCAAGCTACATCTATAGTCACAAATCAACTATAGTCGCCGGACAACTATAGTGCCTGGGCAACTATAGTCGCTGGACAACACCCCCTTTTTCAATAAAATGTAACAATTCTTATGTTTTTGCGAGGTATAACTTTGTTTTATTTATTTATAAGTTTACGTTTTCGATTGTTTTTCGAGGAAATAGAAAACGAGCTAGCTCGAGTTCGAGCACTTTTTCTCGCTGGCCAAAGCGCGTAAGCGGTTTTCGAGAAACGTTTTTAATTATTCAAGAGGCGAAAACCGAATAAATAAATAACATAGTAACCAACCCCCCTTCTTCACTCCAGCCAACTCGCTCGCTTTTTGCTAGCTAGCTAGTTTCTAGTTTTGCCAATAAACGTTCGGGAATCGTTTAATTTTCGTGGGCTCGAAAAGCAAAACGTTCGTCGAGCGCACGAAATTTGCTTTTCCAATCGTTTTTCGGGCCAGAAACCGAAACGTCGCCACGTTAAAAGCCAGCGCCGGATCGATATCTGAGCCATTTTAACAAGGGGGACGGACACGCTAATCCGCTGGCCGTCGAAGGAAAAATCCTTCGTTGCCGCGCCCCCGAAAGACCGAGCGAAAGTGAAAATGAAACAAAGAGGGCGGAAAAAAAATGTTAAAATGGGCGAAAATTGTTTCGCGATATAAAATCATAAAAAATTGCGCGGCGCTTGTAAAACCGATAGCCAGAGCGCTTATTTCCTAGCGCAGTAAAGAAATAAAACTAAATTAAACTATTACGTTGCGCTAATTCGTTTTTGTTTGCGTGCGTTTTTCAAGTTGGAAAACCAAAAATGCATGGCGACAGTCGAGAAACAAGCAAAATCGCTCGCAAGCCAAGCTAAGTCCATTTCAAATTCGTGCAAACAGACTATCGTCTGCGCAGTCATGAACATTCCTTCGTTTCTAGCGTTATTATGCGTTTCTAGCGCGTAATTTCGAAAAATTCGTCTTTCGCGTGTTAATTTCGATTTAACTGCTCGCCAAAACAAAAAAATGCGTGGTGTAACGTCGCAAAACGAGCCAATAAATGAAAATCTCATTCTAGCGTGCAAACTAGCCGTATATACATTTCAATTGCGTGCTTAACAAGATTGCGTTTTAATTCTGCGAAGAAATTAAAACAAAATTGCGCGCAAAGTGAAAGCAAATCGAGAAGAAGAAAAAAGTAAACTGGAATGTTGCACGTTTATTTTCGAAAAACAAAACAAAAAACCGGCTACTTTTGCTGGTTAATAATTAAAATTTCTCTCTCGAAAGCAAAAAAGGCGTTAAAAATTTGATCAATTTTCAATTAAATAAACCTTTTTGCCCTCGACCGAGCAAAAACCCGGGCGTCGGCGTTCGACACTCAATTTATTATTAATTGCTCGATAGTTCGAAGCGAAGAAGAGAAGCACGCGGCGGTTTCGTAAACAAAACCGACGCGAAACATCGTAAAAAGTTTCATTAATTTGTTCGAGCTAGTCGGCAAACGTGCTCGGAGTGAAAAAATCCGAGAAAAACCTTATAAAACCCCGTCTCGTTAGTAAACTTTTGAAAACAAATTTCGCGTACGATACACGCGAAAAACGCGTAAAATTTCGATTCGAACGCCGACGCACCGAATAGAAATAAATTCATTCATGAAAACGAGCTGGAAAAACAAAATATCCGACCGGCTATCTTACTTTGCTTCCTCTTTCGTTGAAAATTATTTCGGCGTCGAGCACTGAACCGTGTTTCTAAAAATAGCAATCGAAAGTAGGTCAAACGTGATAATGGTCAGTTGACAGATGTACAATCGAATTTGGTTCAAACAAAACAATTTCTACGACACGTTTTTTGTTTTCGCAAGTCTCTATTGCGCAATAACTAGAGTCGTTATAACGTTTCGCGTTGTGTCATTGAAATCGTCTTGGAGAAACAAATTTATGTCGCGGCTAGCTACTTTCCGAGCACTTACGGCGAACATATCACGCAAATCCGGCTCTCTGAATCGAAACGGAATATTGGACACGTGCAATCGTTTGGCGCCGTCGGCCAACGCCTTCTGCAAGTCGACGCTGACCGAGCCTCCTCCGTTGGACGATGACGTCATCAGCGCTCCCCCGCCGTTGGTCGATGACGTCATACAGCCGGCGGCGTTCGACGCCGGAACGACGACGGTCGAGGCGCCGGGTAACTGCGGTCCGATGACGGATCCGTTTTGGGCGGCCGCCGCCGCCATGGCGGCGTTGGCGTGAGCTTGCATTTCGGCGGCCGCCTGCTGTAGCGACGTCGAATCGACGGAATTGGCGTCGGCCTGAACGCGAAATTTGTTTTTACAACACTCGAACTCGACCGAATTAGGTTTCTATTCAAAAAACGACTCACTTCCGACGACATTTTGTTAATTTGACTCATTTGTACGGCGTCGAGTCCGTTGACGCCGTTGGCCAGCGCCATATTTTGCTGCGTCGATGTTAAATCCGACGACATCAAATGCTGGGGCATGGCCGATGTCATAGCCTGTTGCTGCTGTTGGGCCGACGTGGCGACGTTGGCCGGATGGTACGCCGACGACAGATAAGCCCAATCTGAAACGCGCAGGAAAAAAAGTTTAGTACTTCGTTTTAGCTCAAAAACGAGCTAGAAAAACAAAAACGCGTCGGCTAACCGAGTTGAGCTTGTTGCTGAGCGGCCGCTTGCTGACCGGCACTTTGCAAAACTTGAGGAATGCCGTGGCCGCCGCCCGCCGCCGACACGGCGGCGGCGCCGTTCATTAATTGGATGGGCATCGGCGCCTGGGCTAATCCGCCGGCCCCGGCCAACGATACGGCCGGATATCCGGCCAAAGCTTGGTAATTGGACATGACATGCTGCAATAAAAAAAAATCGGTCGTCATATTGTTGCTTTAATGAGCCGGGGATCAATCAAAACTCGGAGAAAATAATGAACTATATATTTATTCAGATACTATAGTTGTCCAGCGACTACAGTTCACTAACTATGGAATCAGCCCGACAACTGATAACGCTCTTCAAAAACAAAACAAAAAATTTCAATTACCCCCAGTAACATAACGAGCTAAATCTCGTTTCGTTAATCCGCTGGATAAACAACAAATACGACTGACTGTTGGTACTTTCTGAGAACTTTTCTACTTTCTGAACAATGGACAGACAGTGAAATTCTTTCTACGAAGACGAATTCGCAACGAAATAAAAACTAGCGCGATAGAGAATAAAAACCGATGAAGAATGAGTAGAATCGCGAGGACAAAATTGTTTCGAAAATCTTCGAAACTCGCGACGTTTCGAACGAAAGGCAGTTGTCGCCCGAAAACGTTGGAAAACTCGACGGAAAAGCTAAATTCAAGCGCTAGCCACGAGCGTAACGAGCGACGGCGGATGTTTTTACGACTCACTAAAAACTTCAAACATTAACCGAGGAGGGTTCCAATCGGAGGGGGAGGGGGATGGGGGCTGTAGATTTTCACTCATCCAAAACCAAATGGAAGACAGCCCGAGGCGTTGTCGACCGCAAAATCAACTATAGGCGCCAGTCGCTGAACAGACGGACAACACATGCGCCGACAAATCACTGGTTTCGTTTTGAGACGAGATAGTGAGCAAAACAAGCACATTTTCGCAATGGACAATGATGTTATCGGGTAAAATTCGCTTTCATGTCGATTTTCCTCAATTTCCGAGCACTTTTGCGCGCAAGACATTAATTTATTGCGAAAATTTCAGTTTTCTAGAATTTTTTGTTAGTTTCTAGCAAATTTTTTGCCAATTTCCTCCAATTTCCGATTGATTTTCTCTCGTTTTTTTTCAATTTTACGTACGTAAAATTCAACAAGACGAGCGGCTTTTTCAGCAAACTAATTTGCGTCAAGGATTTTTAATACGTCGCCGAGAGGTTTTTCGTTTTCGTCGAGGATTTACACGATAATTTTAATGAGAAAATTTCGAATCCGTTTTTACCACCTCTAGCTACGAAAGCGAGCAAATTTCGAGTGTATGAGAGAAGACTATGAGGGCTGGATGGGGTTTTAGGCTTGTTGATCGTCGAAAACAAATTTCCATTCGAGTCCCGTTCCACGATTCCGAGGGATATAAAAACGAAAAAACTGATTTCAGCCTAGAAACCGATGCGGCCAGCGCACGTTTCTTGTTTTCGCCGGAACAGAAACCGACGAGACCGAATTCCGCAATGGGTTCTCACCCGCTAATTGGGTATTGAACGGCCGAACAACCCAGAAAAAGAGCCGAAAAGAAAAACGTAAAATTCATTCCTCGCTCGCAACCGCCGCGATTTGATTTACTTTCGAGGGACGGCCAGTGGGGATTTTTAGTTTTCGAAACAACAAATCGAGTAAATCTTGAACGTAAACGCATTCAAAAACGAAAACGTACCGGCCCGATAACGAAATTCCGGCTCAACAAGCACGGAAGCAATTTACGTCGTTAACGGACCGAGAAAATGCGTCCGACTTTTGGCTTCTTGCGTTTTTTTGCGCGGAAAGTTGATGGAAAAAGCAGAAAAGCGGTTTCTGCTACGATAAAACTGTAGCATGTATACAGTTGCGAATACGAACATGAATACGAGATCATACATTCCTTTTACATGAGTCATATTTCTAGAATGTTCTATTTGATGACTCATGCATTTCTTTTTAATGAATCACCCTTCCCCTATAAATAGGACCCATTTTCCCATGTTGTACCGTTGTCCTAGTTTGCAAATGTTGGATACTTTTACCATTGAATAAAAGAATACCCTATCATTGTTGTTGTTGCTTATCACTATAGAGTAAAATCTTGGTTATCATTATAGTAGGAGTCTTGTCACTGTACAATAAACTTCTAGCGAACGTTGCTCCAACCAGAGCCACGTTACAAAACAAGCAAAATTCGAAGAAACATTGCAAAAAGCTTCTTATACGTTTTTGAGCGAAATCAGTCGAAATGCAAGCACACTTTTTTCACTGAACATCAATTTATAAAGCAATTTTCCGATCACGCGAGCAAGTTTTCGCAGTGGACTTAAAATCGCACTTAACTTAGAACTTGCACAATTTCCTTAAATGCAAGAACTTTTTCGCACTAGCCAGTGAATTTGGAAACTTTTGGTAAAATAAACTTTTACCTTGAACAATGGATGAACCGGCGTCAAGATCATGACTGACTATTTTTTATTGTCTATTTGTTCGTCGCCGACGACCGACGCGAATAAATCAAAAATTTTCTTCGCGAAATTTTAAAATGTCAACAAGCCGAGAAGCGCGTTTTAACTTTTTGCGCAAATCGGCAAATAAAATGCTCTATTCGGACTTAGGATGGGGTTCAACGAGGCAACTCGACGGATCAAAATTCGAAATAACCGGGTTAGTGAAATTCGTGGTCGTCGTTTCCAACGAGAAAGATTCGTCGAAAAACAAAATATCGGCGCTGGCAAACGACAAAACGTTACCGAAAAAAGAAAACAACAGCTGCACGCGAGCCGAGGCTCGTTTCGGGTCGTCGTCCGTCGTCTATAGTTGACAACGACGAGGACTATCGTTGACGTGCTATTACTGTAAGCCGAACCTCGCGGATGAGTAGCGAGAATAAATGTAAGGGGGCAAAGGGGCGAGGATGCGAAGACGAACGCAAACGTGGAAAGCAAAATCGGATCGAGCTAGCGCACGAAAAGCTGCTAGCTAACGCTCGAAATGTTGCTAGCTAGCGCGCTAGCTCGGCCAACTATAGACAACGAACTATAGCGTTCGGAGACGGAAATGCGAAAGAGAAAATCTCATCCAATTGGCCGGCGCCTTTAGTTCGGTTGCCTAGCCATCGAAGAGTCCTGATGTAATTAAAATTCCTTGTCCGCAATAATAATCGACGACCCCCCCTTCCCCTCGCCGAAGCCTCCCTCCTTTCCCTCTATAGTTAGTCACTGGCTAAGATGGGAAAAAAAACTAAAAAGAAGCTTTCTTTTAGTCGTACACGAGCTAGAAATCGTTCGTTAATTCACTGGCTAATTCCTACTGTAGATTAAAAAGGCGACGAGAAAGAATAACAAACGACAGGTGAAGCCGAAAGCCTTTATTCAAAAACAAAATTCCCACTGGTCGAAAACTCATTAGCGACGGGTTTAGCTTGCGCAGCGTGGGGGATATACGGTAGATTGGATTTGGGATAAACAAGAGGCGAGGCGTGAAATGTAAGACAGCCGCAAATGACCTAAATTCAAAACGGGGCGCGCAAAGACGTTAGCCGAGCACGAAACGTGTCGTCTAATGAAACTCGCAATTGAAAGCGTCTTGAAAGCTAAAAACGCGTCGTTTAGCGTCTTGAAACCGAAAAACGCACGTTTTAGCGCCTCGAAAGCAACTGCGTCGTCTCCGAGCAACTTTCTTACCATATTGTTGTTCTGTTGCTGTTGCTGCTGTTGAAGTTGATGCGGGAAGAATTTAAACATCGGCAACATCGTAGCCATGGCAGCCTCGGCGGCCGACATACTGTCCCTCATAGTTTTGTAATAATACGAAAAAATATTCTGTTTCACAAATCCGCCTCGATTCACGACTCGCCGGACGAGTTTCGCAACGCGGAAAAACAAAATTCGTCCACCGACTGACTACGAAAACGGGACAAACGGACGAGTAAAGAAGTCGGCGTCGGGGCTAGGGGCGCGTCGTCCGACGAACAAAACAGTACCAATATAGACTGTACGTTTTTATTGTACGTCGAGTGAGTGGGGAGAGGGGAGGAGGGGAGGCAGTCTTGACTCCGGCTACCAACGAAAACGAACCTCAGCCAGTTTAGTTGCTGTTATTTGCCGATCGTGCGATGGCTCGGAACCGAAATTTAGTTTTGTGATTCGAGTAGACAGTCAGTTTTAGAGAAGAGAACTAGTGAAACTTTTTCCCGCACGGAAAGCAGCTAGGGCCGACGTATTTTCGACGCTGGCCGACGGGGTAACATGAGATTTGCGTTTAGTTAGCTAGTGCGAGTTTGTACCCCCCTCCCCCCCGGTGGAAGTTTTTAAAAACTTTGTATACAAAACGCAAGGGGTTATAAGTTTGTTTCGTTTCGACGTTCGCCAGTGCTGAAAGTTTGTTTTTAAAACGACTAGCTAGTTGGTTTGGCTAAATGATGACGAAACGTTTCAAAAAGCCGGCGATTCATTGAAAAGATAAAATGTAATTTTTGCTAAAAATCATAATTCGCGAATGGTGACGCGCGTTTCGTGACGACGCGAAAGAAACACGGATATTTTCAAAAAATGACTCGATCGTTGACTCGACCGTTGACTAGACAGCGCGCAATTTGTTTGACTCTAGAAACGTTGCATTTTTCGTTATTGAAACGAATTTTTACGAAATTTACCCCTTTTTCGACTATAAAATAAATTTTAATCACTAGAAAACCAATTTATACATGTTTATATGACTATAAAACAGATTTAATGCTCTTTTTCGACTTTTACCTCGTAGTTTTTGGCTTCGACAACGTCGCCGTTGTTATTCGAGAGATCTTTGGTTGAGGACGTGGAAGAGGTACATAAATTATTTTCGGTTACATTGCTGAGTACAACACCGCCGTTCGACCCGTTTAACAAGCTAGTTGTGGTAGTTGTCGATGAACCATTGTTCAATGGCATGTTCATTAAAAACAAATTTCGATACAAATTATTTGTATTTTCCGTCATGTATCGAGCCCCGTCGATGGTCGACGATAGTTTATTCAAAATATTATTATCCGCTGGATCGGACGATGATAAAATCGCTGCGGCCGATGTCGACGAATTCATCGGAAGATTCAGCACCATTTATAATTAAAATTTTACAAAAACGACACGTAAAACAAATTAAAAAAAGAAATTCCAGAGATTATAGGGCTTAATTAGATCATAATTTCCACTGTTTCGAGGCGAAAATGAGAATCGACTGTTTCGGCGATAGTTTCGTAGAATTTTATTAATAATTTCTGTTTACGAAAATTGAAATGAATAAAAGAATTTTTGTCGCCGACGCGCGCCCGCCGTTGTCGAAACTGGTTTTTCCTTCGAAGGTCAATGTGAATCGGAAAAGCAACACGATACCGTAGATGGCAGCGACGCTTTCGCGTTGGGACTCGCCCATTTACGGCAATTTTCACGAACTTGCGATTTGAACGCTTTTCATGTAAATGTTCAAAGAAAAGCAGGCATTTTTATAGATTTTAATGCAGTAAAACTAATAAAATACATAAGCACAAAGATGATTTCAAAATTATAAAAAAATAATTTATACCCGATATATTAAACATAGCACCATTTGATGTTTATGGTCAATCGTACTTGTTTTTAGTGCAGTTAGTAACAGACTAGGGTCGGTTCATAATTTTACTCTGCTAAATTTATAAAATATCTGCGATTTTGCTATTTTGATCAAATTCACATATCGTACGGCTCTGAATTAAATGATCAGTGAGGAATTCTCGTATTTCAAGACGTTTAAAGATCTTATTTACAATCCTATATTCAGCTTTCTGTTGACTGATGACAGTGTGGCGAATTAGGATGTTCCGAAGTATGAAGATATTTTGACGAAAGAATAGACTGCCTGATGCGATTTGTTGTTTATGTCGTATAATTTTTGTTTCAACACCTCCATTATTGAAATTGAGTAAGTTATTATAATATTACAGGGTGGTGCAATTTCGCGCCACTATTTTAAATTACTATAACTTTTTTATTTTTTAACGAAATTTAAAAATCTTTTTTTTATCTG
>JAQGBA010000977.1:0-20395 GCA_034698125.1 Prionchulus punctatus
GAATTCGTGGTAAAACGATTTATTTTCGTTTATGGCAGAATTGCTTGGCGTTGCTGCGGCTTCGAGGCCGTTGGCGGGATGTTCCTTCTTTGGTGGAGCGTAAGATTCGATCGAAGGAAGCGAAGAATCCTGACAGAAAATTTGCTTTTTTTGGACGTTTTCGGGCAATTTTTGAAAACTAAGTTTTCTATTACGCTAGATCTCAGAAGATTTGCTAACTCTACTTGGCCGGATTTAGCGAGGCTTTCGTAAAACGGAGGGAACGAATACGGACATTTTCTTATGACGATATCGTACAAAATTCGCCTCGAATCAGCCGCAGAAGCCTGCAAAACAATTCCGAACTGTAAATTGTCTCGAAAACGGGCTAGAGAAAGACAGAAATCTTGTTCGTTTAATATTTACCTGTCTTAATTTATTCATGTCACTGTCACTTAGAAAATTTTCCTTTAGATAAGGCACCAAAGGGCCCACGTTTAATTTCGTGGTAAAATCGAGGTAATGGTGATCCAGAATCGTTTTATAATCGTTCATGGCTAAAATCTGTGCTCGTTAACCACTTTCCGGGCGAAATTTCGCTTGTGACGAATTTAGCTGGTTTCACTACAAAATACGACAGATCCTGTGTCTGAAAATCAAATTCACATTCAAAGCGAATGAAGTTACATCAGTGACCATAGAGTAGTAAGTTAGGTACTCTTGATTCATATTGATCATACTTATTGCTACATTTGTTGAATAACTATAGTTGTAAAGACTATAGTTGTGCAGTGATTATAGTTGCCCAGTGACTATAGTTATTGCAGTAAGCATGGTTTTCCTCAAATTCAAATTGTTGTTATTTTGCGTCTCTATTTTGAAGAAAAAGTTCAAGAAGTTGTTCGACCTTTAACACTTTAATAACATTTTTAAATTTTACAAAAATAAAGTCCATTCAAGGTCCCAAGGAAAGTAGGAGTGAATTACGCGTGTTTTTGCCAAGGACGATTTCGATCGTCAGGTTGTATTGTATTTTTGTACTGTAATGTACTGTAATGTACGTCCGCACTGAAAATAAGGTCGAACGCAACCCAGTTTTCGCCGAAGTTCTTTTTCTTGTTGAATAAGATTACTCGAACACGAGGTTTTGGAGAAAACTTAAGTTCATAAGATTTCCAGGGTTTCAGTCTACGGTGTGTCTGAGTTGGCTAGAATCGTTAGACGGACAGATTTTTAGTTTTCTTTATCAGTTTTGATGGCTAGATTTGTGCGCAACATTATTTTGTTGATTATTTTCATGTTACTGATTTCGGTTGGAGACAGTTCATTTGTACGGAATTTATTCTTGCTCAACGTCGGCTTACAGATTTCCTTTTGCGAATTAAAAACTAATGGATCTGCAGGTACGTCAAGCTTGACGTCAAGTTAATTAATGTCATAGATTGATTTCTCTTCAGTTGCGACAACGGCTAAAACAGTGGCGGCGCAAGGAGCTACTGGAGGTAAGACAAATAACTATAGTGCAAAAGAATGTGATATCATTACAAGTCTTCTAAAGTCGTTGAATTCAATAGAAATGCTGGAAAATTGATTCCTGGCTGAGGTGAATTGCAGAGGTTTGGAATCCTTACAAGTCTTGCGAAGTCATTGAAAGATGGAGAGTTGATTTCCAATTTGAAGCATTTGATGTGCTTGCAGGTCTTGTAAAGTCATTGGATGAGATAACTATGTTGCAAAATTGTTTCCAAGTTGCAGCACTTGATATCTTGCAAGACTTGTAAGGTCGATGAATATGCTGCAAGTTGCAGCAATTGTAAAGTCATGGAATTTGCCAACAATGAATGAACAATGAGTTCCCAAGCTGCAGCATTACTGGAAGTCAGTGAACTTCACAGCTTGATTTTCCACGATCTACTGACCATGCCGAATTTGACAAATCTGCACTCGAAAGCTCGCTGAACTTGAATGTATAGTTTTTAGTTCACTTTTTGCTTCAGTTCCCTCCATCAAAGAGTACCAATTCGGTAACGACGAAGACGATGGTCATCTTCGATCGACGAATTCGCTGACCGCGAAAAATCGCGCCGTAATAATTCACGCCACAACCGTCCGCGATGTAATAGATCAAAAATCGTGGCTGTTATTTTTCGGATTTCTGTTCAGTCGACTTCTTAGCGCTTTATGATACTGATTCTGCAACTAAAGTTGTAATTTTTTTCATTGGCTGTAATTTTTTGATATGCTGTAAAAAATTTCAAGAAATAAAATGAAAGTTTCATGTCACCTATTCTCAGCGCGCGATTAGGAGAACTTTTTTCAAATTTCGAATTTTTAAAAATGAACCCGAAAGTAGAACTCAGTATTAATGGCGAAGCAAAAAAAAATTCAACCTGATTTCGCGTGTTGTTATCCATTTCTGTCTCGATGTGTCTACTTGAGAGCCTCTTACGTGCGCAATTTTGCCTCTACAATTGTCGCGTCACGCTATTTACCGAACGGTGAATGGTTGACAAACGCCGCAGAATTTCGCGATGAAAGTAATAAAAAAAGGGCTGTAAAAATAAAAAATTTCGACCTTAGTCGGTCTTTTATTTGATTATTCGGGGCGCAGTTAGTTTTTAACGAGCATTTTTTGAGAATTAGACAGCGAAAATGAAATCTATGTTAATACCCAATTCATGCAAAAACTGCAGCGAAAAATCGCTGAAAGGTGTCACGATGTAAACTTGTTGACTTCACAAGTTGATCGCGATAGATTAATTGTTTTATGGTAAATCAAACTTCCCGCTTAATCTTCTAAGTCAACTATGGTGCGAGTAACATTCTGAAGTCAGTCAATAGAAAGCGCGAGCAAGTTTTCTTCTCATTGTCGTCGCAAAACGCGCGCTGGCTGTCGCGTTTTCGAGCAAAAACCTGCTTTACTCTCTTTTGTCGAGTTTTGAATGCTTTTCAACTTCGTACTAAATTTGGATAGAAAGTTGAAAGCGACTCGGATTTATACAATTTTTGAATGATTCTTACCAGAGAAATCGACGAGACGATTTCGTCGACAGCAAGTTACAATAAATGGAATTTGCAAGCTTCTTTCTATATGGCCATAAAAAACAATCGAGCTTCGGTAGTTGACGATCTATTGGCCAACTATGGAGTCGATGTCGATACGAAATTTGGCGCTAACGAACAGCCGGCCGTCAGCCTGGCTGTCGAATGCGGGCACGCCGATGTTGTGCGATGTCTGCTAGATCGTGGTTGCAGCGTAAATCAAACCGATATACGCGGCGAAACGCCATTGCATAGGTAAATGGCGCATAAAGCGCTTGCAGACAACAAGTTTTTTATTTCATTAACACCATTTCGAGCCATTTCGCTTCACTACTTCACAATGTCGCAACAAAATGACTTGGCGCACGCCGATTTAATGTCTAGCTTGCTAATTTGCTTACTGAAATTAGTTACAAGCCACTTTTCTTTCTTCAAGGTCAGTTATTGACAAACGACTGGATCTGACGCGACTTTTGCTCGTTGAACGAGCTAAGTCGAACGTGAAAAACAAATCCACGGGCTCGACACCTTTTCACTTGGCCGTCGCCACTGGCCGCTTGGACATCTTGCAAATGATGACGTCGCTGGCTGTTGACGGGTGCAACGGTCTAAGACGAGCTAATACCGGCGGCGTTACGCCACTTCTTTTAGCTTGTTCGAACGGGTTCGACGCCATGGTCAGTCACTTGCTGGTGGACTGTGGAGCGGATGCGCAAGTTCACGATAACGTATCGGGCGACGCTCCTTTGCACCGCATCCTGAACATCACTCCCTCTACAGTAGACCTCCTGCTGGCCCACGGGGCTTCGAGCAGGGTGAAAAATTTCGCAGGGTTGACGCCCCTGCACATCTTGGCCATGACGCCAGATTTGAATCGAGAAAATGCCCTTAAAGCTGCAAATCTAATCGGAAAAGGTGCGGATCTTGAATCCAAGGAGAAATTATTTCGAAGGACGCCGTTGCATTTATCGATCTTATCGAACAACTATCGAATGATCGAAATTCTATTGAAATTCAACGCCAACGTCGAAACGAAAGATAGTCAAGGACGGTCGGCAATTTTTTACGCGGCAAAAACGAATCGCAAGCAACTTTTGCAACTTTTATTGACGTTATCGGGCTCGAAATTGAATTTAGAGCGTTGGATATTTTATCCGACGAAAGCCGAGGATGAAGTGAAGCCGGAGATTATTTTATTTTTACGCGATTACAAAAACAATTTACCGAATTCACTGAAATTCATTTGCCGTTCGTATTTCCGTCGAAAATTCGACGAAACCGAAATTGGACAGTTAAATGTCCCCGCGAGGTTAATTTCGTACGTTTTAGACGACGGGTTTTAATCGTTTTTAGTTACTTACCGTGTCACTTTTCGTTTCGACTCGTTTGTAGATATTTTTACCTTTTTTATTGTTTTAAAAGCGACTGAACGAAGTAAAAGAACGAAACGAGAATAAGAACGCAAAATTTGCCCGAAACTGGACGTGAAAAACTAAAAAACTGTTCGATTCAAATTCTGTACGGCTTAAAACGACGCACAAGACCAGTGGGGATGCTTCTCGTGCTCAACAGTTTCAAGCATGGGGGGCAAGGAGACGGCGTACTGTCGGCGTCCTTGATTTCTATACCGGCTCGTTCTTGGTCGGCGTCCTTCCTCATGTGATGCGGTACGGCGCCGACGTGATGACTCAGTCGGCGGCGGCGCCAAATCGGATGCGTAGGTTCGACGCTCATAACCTGCGGAAAACAAAATTCCAGTCGGAATTCTACAGTTAGCCAGTCAATTCTTACCGCTTGAATATCTTCCAAATGAACCGCGCTTTTGAATTGCATTTGATGCCATAGTTGATCTTTAGACTGAATAAAACTAAAAAAGCACACTGGCTTGTAACTTAAGCGTAAGTAATCTATCTTGCAAGAAGTAAAACTACAAATTGCGACTAAAACACCATGTCCAGTGAGTTAATTTGTTTTTAGCTCAATAAAACGAGACTAAAAGTTAACTTACTCTTTAGTGGTGCTCATCCAATAAGGACCCAAGGCCCATGGGAAGATATTGTATTTCGGTTCTGCTTCGTCTTCTTCCATTTCGTTAGCCAAAAATCTATTCGAAAAACAAATTTCTTGTCTCATTTTAGCTTTTAAAAATGCTGAAAAGTGTTACAAAAGCTTGAAGAATGTCAAACGGGTGAACGTCGAAATTTTCGCTCGTTTGAACAAAACGTAAACTTCGGCCAACAAATACTGAAAATTTTAATTCGTTAACGATGAGAAATTGTTTGTCTCTCAAACATTACCGAATCGGAGATCGACTTGCAATAATCGTTGCGCAAAAATCTCGATACGACGCGATCGGCTTCTAAAATCGATGCCGCAAATGAACACAACATCATTTTGCCCGGAAAGCGGCCGGAAAAACAAAAAATTACTCGCCTAAAAACTTCAAGTACGTTTTGACGTCCTTTTCGTCGATTTCCAACGAAATCGGGCGCGGCGTCTGTTGGTGCGACAAAATACCGGGTTGACTCGGCGCCGGGTCTTGATTTTCGTCGTCCGATGGCTCGAATCCGTAGGCGTCCAAGCGAATACGGCCGTTTTCCGAGTCGATGCGGCTTCGTTTCGAGTCCTCGAAGTCGAGATAATCGAGAAGCGTCCACGTTTGGCGGCGTTTTCGTTTTTCTTCCTGCCGCCGCAATTCGTTTTTTAGCCAATTTCGACAATTTTCCAATTCGTTTTCGTTGAATTCGACGCCGAAATCTTTCGTGCTTCTCATTTTTGCTCGTTTAAACCGAAAATAGCGACGAAATCGACCGCGATTCGTGGAAATCGAGTAAAAACACGAAACAGGTAAAGTTTCGCATCAATTCTTCGAATTCCCGCTACTAAGTGATATAAGCAGCTAGAAAATAAACCTGCGCTTCAAAATGAGACATTAGCGCGAAAATTTAATCAGATCCTTCCGGTTTCAAATTTGACGAGAAATAGAAAATGCAGATTTTTTTTATTTTAAAACAAAGTTTCGTGATTATTTAATGAACTTCCTTGCAAAACGGAGATACTAAAGTACTTTTATTGATTATCTAAATAACCAAACAAAAAAATTGATTAGACAGAACATCTTTCGCCGAATGCTGCCAACAGCTGCTATTACCCAATTGACCTAATTATATGAAAAAATATACGAATACATAATAAAATATGTGAAAACTAAGAGAAAAAGTAGTGAAAAAAAGTAGAAAAAAAATAGCGTTAACAAAATATAACGATCAACTTTCAAAATAAAACAAGAAAATCGACGGAACTTGACTATAAAAATGTTGCTTTTTCGATCGTAACCAATTTCAGCCGCCGCCGCAGTGGTCGCTCATTTCACGTGGACGCCCATCAGAATGACGTCACCCTCGATTTTAATGCCTTTGATGACGTTGGGGTCGACGCGATGAGCGAACGCGCAAAAATGATTTCCGTTCACGAAAACCTGCAAAATGAGCAAATTTAATGCGCTGGCCAGTGGACTTTAGCGAAAATATCTTACTTGGAATGCGTAAGGTTCGTTAACGACGGTTATGTCGAATGCAAGATCGTGCGACAACGGAAATTTCCCTTCGGATTCTTCGCTGCCCCAAGCTTTGTTCAATAGAGCGTTACGCATAACAATCTACAAACGGAATAAAATAGGCACGGATAATCGTTAGCCAGCGAACGTTTTTTGTTTGGTTTTAATACTTTCTTGCCGAAGCGAGGATTCAAATGAAATGCGATGTCGCCGGTGTCGGTGACCAAATTAATGCTGAATTGATCGCATTTCTTCTCGGGAAGTCCGCTGACGAACAGCTTCTTGCCAGCGGTGAATCCGCCGTCGACGCCGGCTTGATAAGGTACCGGCTAAAGATGAAAGTTAGCTCGCTTTATATTTATGCTCGAAATAGAACAACAGACGACACGATAACTGTCAAAATTAATATGTTTCACATTCGCGCTCGAAACAGTGCACCAGACGACACTATAAAAAAATGCTTGACGTGTAGGATTACAATGTACTCACGTAGTATTTTCCTCCCCAGTTGACGTCTTGCAAGTCGATGCCGCCATCGATGTACAAATGGTTGATAGCGTTCAACGGCTGTCGATATTCGAATTGCGCGATTTCTTTCAAGTTGGCGAAAACCTATAACAGAGACAAAAACTAGCTAGCGCGCCATTTTGCTGGAAAGCGCGTCATCCGAGTATGAAAAAACGCGTCGTCGCGCGATTCTTTCACTACGACGACAGCTTTCTTATAAAAATCAATTTTTTCAGTGCACGTACGTCGAATTTATTGTCGTGGCATCTAATGCGCAAATCTACTGGTTCGCCTTCTTTGAATGGATCTTTCTTTTTCTCCTCCTTTCCCCACTTGCCAGCTTTCCTGTCGTTCAACAGAGCGTGTTTCTCTTTTTGGTGGACGATGAACGAAAAAGCGATGTCGGCCGTCTCGTGACTTTGATTGGTCAACAGAAACACGTTGAAAGTGTCTCCAGTTTGCAAGCCTTTGATGACGACGGTTTGTCCGGGTTGGAGACCGCCTCCTTCCAATCGCGACAAATAAGGAGTACGCTATTGATGAAAAACGAGCAAAATTAAAAAACGGCGGCGTTTCAGAAAAATAGATTTTTCGTTAAATCAAGGGAGAGAATTTTTCAAAAGACTGGCTAGCTAAAGTTTTACTTCTCAAAGCGACTAGTCATTCAACTGTAGAAGCATTCAGCTAGTCAGTTATAAGCCTTCAGCTAGTCAACTATAAGCCTTCAGACATTCAACTATAAAGTCGTAAACAAAATTCTTTCTTCGCAAAATATGCTCATAAAATGCATTTTATCAGCAAGTTACGATTGTGCGCCCGTAAACAAGCAAACAACTACAAGTTTCAATGAAAAACTGAATTATTAATTTCTCGTGTCGAAACGCTGACACCGGCCATTATTCACGTTGAGAAACGAATAAATGCATCAAAAGCAGCAAATCGTGACGCTAAACTCGTCGAATTCGCTGCGAGTGGGCGCGTCCGGTTTTCCATTGTCCTCGATATCGAGCTCGTCCATTGGTCGGTAAACAACTCCGACCAATGGCTCGCGAGCTCGTTGACCATCAGTCATTATCGACTTATGATTTGATGGAGGACGGTCGCTAATCGACGATGGGTGACGCAATAGCAATATGTCACTGTCTCGGGGTGAGATTCAAGCAAAGCAAGCAACGAAAATCGAGCAAAATTCGATCACTTACGAAATTGGCCATGGCTTTATTCGTCTTCTTTCAACAACAAGCTAAAAAAACAACAGCTAACGCCGGGCAGGAATTAAACGAAACGAATCGTAGGCTCTCGGGGTGGAAGGCGAAAAGAGATTGAAGGGAACTCTGTAGAACGTGTTTCAGCTGCACCGCTACACGCGCAAAAACGTACACAGAAACGAGCGAGCGAGCGCAACGAGCGAGAAACGCGTCTGGGCCGAGAGAGAAACGAGCAAAATTTCGTCGCGTTTCAAGGCAATTTAAACATTCATCCGTTTGGAGCGAGTTTGGATATCGTGTTTGTTCGTTTCGATCGTTAAGTGTAGGAGCCGATGAATAAAACGCTCATTCTACCTATAACACATTCGTACACACGTTGCTTACTCTTCTCCCCCCTTTTGCAGGGGGGGGGGAGCGGGGGGATGTAAACTAGATTTTAGATGTTATGCAGCGTTGTGTGTGTGTTGTGTACTAAACTGTCTAGCCCAGATTCTTTAGAGAATCATTATTGTTGAAACGTTTTGCTCGTTGTGCGCCTAGTCACGCACAGAACGCGTCGTCGAGACGATCTTTCAGTACACTTTTTGCAAAAATACATCTTGCATCATCATCAGACGGCTTTTTTTACATATTGTAAGAATAGTAAACATCTGATTCACTGTTATTGGGTGTTTTTTTATCAGCATCCTGAATTGCTGTCGTAAATCACCACTCGCTGCAATGCCTATATTAGGCGGGGTATTTGAAATTAATATTGTCATACAGCCTTGGCTGCGGGGGTATCATTGTCAGCATGGATCCTGTTTTTGCTGAAAAATAAATTTTTTTGAATAGATTGAAAACCAGATTTTTTTATTGACCTTCAATTTTAAAACAGTTTCTTTCGCAAAAAGCCTTTGTTCGCGTGTTGTATTGTGTTTATATCAAGTTTAACTCGTGCCAAGAAATTTATGCTTATAGCAATTCATCACGGAATAATAATAGACTTCCAAACCAAATAAACATAAATCATCAATCAGCACACACACACACAACTGGAGTGTTGAAAGGCATTTAATTTACCATGTAGAAAATTTAATTAGAATATTTTTTGTTGGTTGCCTGGCTACTTGGACTTCGTTGGAAGTAAATTGAATCATGGTGTTTGGTTTCAATTTAATTATCAGTGTGGTCAGAATTTGGTAAAACAAACGAAGTGTTGCTCTTAATGGTGAAAGTCAGTTGAAAAATCAAACTGTGTGAAGATTTGTAAATCTGCTTGCCAATCAGTTTGCCGAGCCAAATTTCCGCAAGTTCTTTTTTCTGGCAACCTTCATTTCCTTAAATTATCCCAATGTTCAACAATCCCAGGAACAATTTCCTGACCAGTCCATTGATGAAATTTCATTAAAAAAAAGTTTATTAGAGCAGTTAGTATATTCTGAATGTCAACTTCGCCCATGATGATTCGATAATATATTTGCTTGATTGGATGATTTCCACGACGGCGCTCGAGGGATCTGGCATCATTTCGTAATTAGGTATTAGGGTTATTGGCTAATTGAAATAAATGGCTAGAATATTCCGATCGACTTTCTGTATCATCGCTTCGAAATCATTCTGTTGCGACACTGCGCTCAGAAAGGTGTCGTTTAATTAATTGGCAAATGAAAGGACGTCTTTTCAATAACAAGGTAATTTGAATATTTTGAGACAGCATCGCTGATGTACCAGCCATTTTTATGATCTCAATGGAGCTGACTTGCACTCGGCCGACTTTGCTCTCATTAAAACACGTATCTGTAGGGAAATAGGAAGAAATTCTACTATTTTCTGTTACTATTTAAGCTTCTCAAAGATTTTTGTATATTTACTATCACTTTAGTTTTATAACCATGATGTTTTGACGTACTTATAGGTGACAATAATAATTCTCATTACCGACTTCACTTACCACTGACTTTACCGACTTCGCATTCGCGCCTACTTCTCCGATGTCAGTGACAGATTTGGTGACTGACTTAACTCGTTTATTGTAGTTGATTGAACAATAATGAAAGTGACGCGAAGCACGGAAACTAACGACATAATCCGTCGATTGTCGTGCGTATCGGCACCGGGAGAAGAACCGCCGAATAATTCCTGCAGATCACGTACAAAATGTTCCACGTTCAATTTGGACTTGGTTCTCGAAGAATGTACCCCGTGGATGGATGACGGTTTGGAAGTAATGTTCGAAAGAGAATACGCTAGTTCGCTGATGGACAACTTCGATAAAAATAGCATTACAAAAATCACTACCATATTGAAACCGTTGATTTATCTCGATCGATTGTTCGGCGCTGTGTCGGAGAAATCAGTGATTAAGCTGTTACGGTACGTAATCGTTCTTCTCCCATTGGCAGCCTGTGTAGTGCGCGTATTTGGTTTCGTTTTGAAAACCAAAAGCTTGGATCCGAATTTCATTACGACTATGCTGACGTTGTTGCACTTTTTCAAAGTGTTCATTTCGACTTTTTATCTGATTCAAATGACCGGTAGACAGTCGAAATCTCTTTTCGCTCTGTGGGAATCGATGGTACAAATCCATCATAGAAGCTCAGCGGCTAAAAGGCTAAGACCTTTGGTGGTCATCGGGCTGCTGTACGTCCTGTTGTGTTCGGCTGTATCGGCGTGGGCCGAAGTTTGGATATCGAACAACACTGGATTTCACATCCTGGATTTGGAGATCTTGCTGTCGGTCAACAAGCTGAGTATTTTCAACGCCTTGTTCGTTTTTTTGGCAGGCATATACAACTATCTCTGTCAAGTGACTTACGCCCTATTGTGCCTGGGGATATGTTTCGAATTCAAACACCTCGTTAAAAACGTCACATTAGAAAATATTGTTCAACGAGAGAAGCGACTCTTCCACTTGACGTCATTCAGACTGTACCATTATCACATCGTGAAACTGACCGACATGCTAAACGAGCTGATATCCTATTACACTTTTTGGATGCTGATCATTAACGTGCCGATGTTGTTCACGACTATATACGTGCTTGGTACTGGACAGTGGAACACTACGGATACGGTAATCTTGTTCTGTTCGGTGACGTTACTGTCGTTGGAAATCCTAACGATACTGTTGCCACCGTCGACGATTACGTACACGGTAAGGGCTCAGCCTTATGTATAGTCAGGGTCATAGTTCAAGAATGTAGCAAAGATATCAACAAGCAAATCAAGCATGCAAAAATGCAATCGCAATAATTACTGTCTTCAGGCAATGGAACCCTTGTATCGCGTTCACGAAGTGTCGAATAAGTTGAACAGCAACGGAATCGTGGACCATTGTATCGACGAGTCGGAATCGGCTGAAGGATCCGACGACGATTGGATCAACAGACAAGTGCTGCAACATAATTTTCTACCATCATATCGCTATTCATATGTTGTTGTTTTTTTGCATTAGATGTATCGGCAAGTGTCGCTGTTTGTGCAGCAAATCACTGGCCGAAGAATTGGTATAAGCTGCGGCGGATTTTTCATGTTATCGAAGGAAGTTTTGCTTACAGTAATTAATGTGAAATATTAATGACACTAACTCTGTAACCTCATTCTGATGAGTGGAAATTTGTTTCTCGTGAGACACACCAGTCTTGACATGCCATTAGCCATAATTAGTCATCTTGGGATCGGTCCATTGAATGACTTTCAGCTGAACGAAGGCCTCCACACTGTGAGGCTGCTCATCGATTAAAAGATTTTCAATTTTTCATTTTTTAGATATTTCCAATGATTTTCACGTACTTCAAATTAATTCGTCAGTTAGCTAATTCGGCTAAATTTAAGTGCATCTGCGACTGCAAAGATTAAAGGCAGATTGTTCACGTGACTTTTCTTGGGTCACGAAAAGTCACATGACCATATTGCGAAAAATGATTGATCCTTGATGTGGAAGGCAACGTTAACGTACTCCTAACAATTCACTGCTTCGCAACAACGGGACATGCATTTTTAAAGCAATTGTCTACATAGTTGTCGAAGCAAGAAAATATATTAAAAATTATCCTTGGGATCTGAATATACCTCAAATAATAAAATATTTTATGCACTTTGCTTTTTTTTCTTTTTACATTGTTTGACTCACAATACACGCACATAAGGTTGCGAACGTGTAAAATTTATTGTACCTGCCAGTCAAAAGTTAAAAATCATTCTTTAACAGAGGTAGGTCTGTCGTAGTAAGTAGACTTTGTCAAAAACGTTATAGTTACATTTTCATTTGTAGTTGTATAATAAAAATAAAATGCAAAGTGGTCCAACGTTCAAATTTGGATGTGGACCATGCAAACATTTATTTTAGCCAATTTATTTAAACTTTACAAAAGTTATTCAACCCGTTGCAAGTTGATTTTGGAGAGAAAATCATTCATTGAAGTGTCAAATAGCTGCTAGCCACAGCGGCTTTATTGTGTTTTTGAATTGTTTTTCGAACAAGTCTGCTTTATTCTTGTAAGTTTAACACGCCATCTTCAACTTGCTGAAGAAATTCCTTGTAAATATTCGACTGGACGAATCGTCGAAAACAATCTCGTTCCATCAATCGATACACGTGATCTTGGCAATTGTCGAACAAATCCGACGACGGATTATCGCTCATTTTCCGCGTCAAATCCGATTTAGTCTTCGAATCGACGTTGATTTCCAGCGGCGCCGAATCAGCGAGAAATGTTGCATAGATTTCTTTGGCCAGCGTTTCCCGCTTTATACTTCCCCGGATGTTTTTGTATTCTTCGCAAGCGTTCCAAAATAGCATGTTCTCGTCGCTATACTCTCCTTCCAGGAATTTCGTGAAAATCTGTCGGCCCACGCCGTTTTTCATCAGCGCCGCGAACGATTTCGACCATTGACTTACGTCGTCCTTCAACACGGAAGTGCCAGCTGCCGATCTCACTTGTATGCTCAGCAACGTCATCTGTCGAATGGCGTGCCATCGTTTACAAGTTAATAGCCAAGCGTTTTTTTGCCTGATTTCAAAAGCTTTAAAGCTGTAACTACTTCCGACTTGCTTATGACTACACGTTGAAAAAAAAATGTTAACTTACTCGTATTTTTTATACATCGCTACTGGACATCAAGAAACAGCATCGTTAGAATTCATGTAAAACAAAAAACTGGAATAATCTTGCGACGGTGAAGCATGAGACTTTTACTGAATGAAGCAATTTTTAACAAGAAAAATGACAGGTGATTCGTTTGTGAATGCGAGCGTAATTATTTCGTGGGATAATTTCTCCATGTCAAAAACTACTTTAATCCATGTTTCAAATGTATTGTGGCAACAGGAAGAAACAAAAATGAATTTGCTCGTTAAAGCCATCGGACAGTTAAAAATTTAGCTTGCGTAGTTTCAAATCGAGTTCAAACATCATCAGCAAAATTCTGGTGACACTTTTCTTGAGGTTTTTATTCATACAATACTAACAATACAGCTGACATTTTGAAAGCTTTTATCATGATTTCAAATGTTACAAATTGATTACAAGCAATAAAAATGTCAGACAGTTGCATCGAGACGACGATGATTAATGACTTTGAAACCAATAACAACCCAAGCTTATATAATTAGCTGTAAAAATCGTGTAACTTCTAATGCTGTTTTCGTCAAATAGGAAAATCGCGTTTTATCAGCCTTTGCTCGGAGTGTTTATTTCGATGTGAAAAAAAGCTAACAAAATTTGTCAATCAAAAAAATTTCAGATTAGATTAGCCAGTCGGACGACTGACGACTCTTTGCTATTTTTTCTCTTCTAGCAACAATGTTGAACACATCTTGAGTCAAATTGGAGAAAGATGGATCGAATTTATTCTTCACAAACATTCGCCTGGTAAGATCATGATTGAAATTCTTTGCAATTCAAGGTTGTATCAGTGAAAGCTGTTGAAGTGTCAAAGCAAATTATGGCAAAACATCCAGTCAAATTGCGCTACCAATATTGTATAAATCAAGAAAAAAACATTATTGCAGAAATCGAGCTTACAGTATTGCGGACTTCAGGCTGCCAAATCTGTAGAATTCTAATTTGGAATATTGCATACTTCAAGCTGCAAATTGTAGACGTTAAGCAAACAAAAATTTGGCTACAAACTAAGAATATAAAAGATTTCTACCTTACATAATTGCAAACTACATAACTACACTACAATACTGCAGCCTTCAAGCTTACAAATTTTGAGATAACTAATTGGCAAAAATGCAGACTTTAACTGATAATATTGCAGATTTTAAACAGACATTTTTGCGCACTTCAAATTGGCAAGTTTGCCGAAATATTTAGGAAATCGAGAGGCAATATTCCTAAAATCAAGATGTAATCTTGCAGAAATAATGTTGCAATATTGCAGAAATCAGGATACAATATTGCTGAAATCAAGATGCAATATTTGTAGAAATCAGGATGCATTATTTGCAGATATCAAGAAGCAATATTTTTAGATTATCCATTTTTAGTTTTTGGACTTGCAGTATTATTTCATTTGAGTATTTTTATCCTCTCATTTAAGGCGCCTCAAGCATAGTTTTCGTTTGCGCTCGCCTTCTTTCTAATCAATTTCGAACATCTTGAGAAAATTGGCGATTTTATGCTCGTTCAGCGACGCTTAAAACCGATTACTAATTCACTACTAGAGCGGATCAAATTTATATACTATAACCAGCGTTTAGCTATTGAAGTCTCTGACGTCCAGACGTTGGACTCGATCGACCGACGAGTAAACAACAAATAAAAATTAGCCTGCAGCCAAATTTGGCTTGCTAGGGCTAACCCTCGTTCTATGAGCCGAGCGATTATTGTCGACTAATTCGCATGAGCGACTTCAAGCGATTTTCTTCACTAGCCATTTTCCTCAGTGGCTGACTTGCAAGCTATAACGATTTTCGCATCGACTAGCTAGCAAGCAATTCCTTGACTAGCCAGCTATATAACAAGCGATTTTCCTCGCTGACTCATCAGCAAGCGATATTCGTCGCTGACTCTTTCGCAAGCGATTTCCTCACTGGCTATCAAGCAAATCGGTCGTCTTGTCATTGAGTTTCAGGGGCTTTATGGTATTAAAGTCGAGGCTCACTATTCAAAAGCACCGCCCGACCGATACAACCCCTCGATGATAGGATTTGAGTTAGAAGAAAACGAAATGAGGGGTGAAAACCGAGGAAAGATTTTTTACGCCACTTTACCAATCTCGGTCCAAAGTAAGTGCTCGTTTATCCGCAGTGTACTTTCGCCTCGTGTTTTCAGGAAGAAAATTACGCGACTAGCTCGGCGGCGAGCTCGTCGATTTGCTGGTTAGACGTTTTTCGCGGTCGCTTTTCGGGCATTTTCAAACTATACATTTCGAGAGAAAAAATCGGTTCTCGCAATTTGAAAATACAATTTTCTACACTCCGAGCCTGCGTTTCCTCCTCCCGAAAATTTGTTTCATTCGAGAAAACGGACCAATAGTCGTAAAACTGCTTGGCTAGGCTAGTGAAGAAATAATAACACGATGGACGCTTACCCTGGCTCTGGCGAGATACGGAGGGGGAGGGGGCGAGTCTCGTCAATCCTTAATCAAATAGGGGCCCGAGCCCTGTGGTCGGTATTGCCTCGACCGTCTTCGTGAATCTTCATTTAAAGCCGTCCAAAGTGACGGACCACGTTCGTTTTATTGGAACTAGGGAGATCGATTCTGCTCGCCGTTTTTGGGATCCTTGCGCGGTTCAGAGCCGCCGACGGAGGATTTGAGGCTCGTCTAGCGCCGATTTTTTGTTTTTCCCGGCTTGTAACCGGCGCCGAACACGCCGAACTCACGCCGACAATGAACTTACTCTGTTCGCTCATTATCAGTATCCGTTTTGGAAACTATTAAGTGGATTAATGAACGGATTAAGCCCAGTGACATTTTTCGCATTAAATCATTAAATATTCATTGCTATGGCTAGACGAAATGGCGGATACGATTTCAAGCGCGATTTATCCAACGAGACGACTCATCTTAAAAGCGATTACGATGAATTCGTGCGAAATTTTACTATCATGGATAAATGGCCAGTGAACGAAACGTCGTACTATAATAACGTGCTAGGTAATTGCTAGGGCAACAAATTGTATCCAAATGGTATCCAAATATTTGCAGAGTCTTAAGTTCCGATTTATCAACTTAGCAAGCAAATTCGGGTGACAATCTGCTAGTTGTTCAATGACTATAGTTTCTCGGTGACTATATTTCTTCAGTGACTATAGTTGTTTAGTGATTATAGCTGTGCTCTGACTGTAGTTGTTCATTTGGTGAAATTATGTGACAGAAAAATATTGAAATCCGTCGAACAAAATCTCAGTTTCTTGTTATTCTTGTCTGGCGCTGGCAAGAGAGCTAGCAAGCAAAAACATTCGCTCGCTAATTATACAAACGACAATTCAAGGAGGACACGGACTTTGTAGGCTTGTCGCGATAATAATATTGACCCGAGTTCGTCGGCTTTCAAATTGATTGTCTCGTTTTTGCAACGCTGAAAATCGTTTCAATTTATGAAACAAATCTGAAACCGATTTGTGTAGCGTAACTGAAAAAAAACAGTGATTTCACAACCACTTTGCACTTCAAATTGGAATTCACAAGTCATAACTGAACAACTATAGTTTTGCATAGTTGAAGCGCAAATGTGCTGTAACTTGATTTGCACTATAATTCGATTTCATTTTTCAGCATTTGGCTTAAAGTTGCAGCACTTGATTCTCATTGTATTATGTTTATTCGTCATTGTTATGGTGGTAATAATCGTTGGCGCCTTGAACGCAAGGTAAAAATTTTGTCAGCCATATCGGCGAAATCCGATTTACCCAACTTGCTTGCTTACAGACATGTCTGCTCAAGTTGGAGACGCAGGCGAGCGCAGCGACCGCGTATATCAATCATAGACAGCCAGCACACTACCGCCAGTTCTGGATTCAATCATGCGAGGGTAGGTCGACATAGAAGGCAATGCAAGCACATTTTCCACTGGCTATTTTGTTTTAGAAGGGCCTTTTGGCGCGTATGATCGCTCGAATCGAGGAATTCGACAGCCTCACCCCGTTGATCATAACGCCCAGTTCCATATCCGAGGACGACGTACCCGTGCATCGTCGAAGTCCTCGAGTGCGGCGGGGACCGGGGCGGATAACCTTGATCCCAATGGGCTCGGGCCTTAGGCGCAACGATTTCGCTCACAACGAAGGGCTGATATCAGAGGAGCCGACGACGAGGCGCATGCCGCCAATGGCGCCCATCCACGAGGGCAACAACGGCAGCTCGCTTCATTCCGTCCGAAATCCGTTCGACGATTTGGACCTTGTATCTATAGATAGGGTATGTAGCTCGAAAGTGAGTGCAAGCGCGAAACTTTTTTGAAAATGTTGTTTTCTAGACGTCTTTCAATTCTTCACTGGATCGTCGTACGCCCGGCGACGTAATCGACGCCGCACTTTCGAATAACATTTATTCGAATCACAGGTCGTCGTTGAACGGCTGCTCGTTAGCTAGCGTACCGAACAACGGGCCAAACAAAACCCCAGAACAATTTCCGTGCCTCGGGGGCCAGCACCCGTCGTCGTCTACCGTGGCCACCGTCCACCAACACCAACAACAACAACAACCGAGCGTGCCTACGTCGTACAGTAACCAGTCGTTGAATAAAATCTACTTAAAAGCGGACCAGAACGGCGGTCGAACGAGCAAAAAGGAATCGCCGAGCATGGACTCGCTGAGCAGCAATTTGAGCAGCCCTATGGACAGCATGGGCGACAGCGGATCGCCTCTGGACACCACCGGCTCCATAGCCGAACTTAGCGACAGCGTGTACATGGCCAGCGAAAGTGACATCAGCGAAACGAAAGTGTCGGGCAAAGTTTACTCGACGGACACTGGCTACGTGCAAAAGTACACCAACGGCGGCGATCAGGACAAGTCCGAGCCCGATTTGTCCACTTTCGAGTATGATACGCCCGCCGGCAAGCGATATTTATTGCACAGAATCGAAGAAGAGTCTGAGGACATCGATCATTCGACGGCGACGAACAACGGTGCCTTGAATAGTAAACGAAAGCAAAAACAAACTGCGAGAAAGTCATGATAAGCGAAGATGTAAAAATATTGTAAAAACGGATAATAAAATTGTGTTTGTACAGTTTAATAAAATGAACCAGTGAAACTTTCACTCCAAAAATTTGTTTCGACGATCTCTTCCGTCAATATTGCAAGCAAAGTGGGCATGTTTTGGCAACATTAGGATATGCAGTCAATCTTAAGCAGTTCGACATCCTCGTGTATCCGACATTTTCCGTAAGAACAAACCATTTTGAGTTACTAATGTAACAAAGTTGCTTTCATTTTGCTCATTTTTGTAATACTTGTATTTCATATTTTGTTAAATGTACGTTTATCTTGAGAATATCTTGTGAGAGAAGGTCGTTTTTGACAGTCGTTAGCAAATATTGGCAAGCAAAAAAACGTGTCTAATTTGCCAACTATAGACGCCCAAAAGCCATTCACGGCCTAGTGATCGACGTTCCAAGGCCAAGGTATCTACGTCGAGAGACCCCCCCCCCCCCTCCCAGCCTACTTTATTACACGACCATAGCACAATCGGACAAACGAAATACTTCGGCGAATTGGTTCACTGCTCAAATCGCAAATCGTATTTGCAGCGACGAATGCATCGTACACACTCAACGGAAAGAATTGTGCCATTTGTAACAAAGTTGGTCTTTTTGTAGTATTTCATATTTTGTTAAATGTGCGTTTATGCTTATCGCAAAAATCTAAAGTATCTAAATGCACAATTATGTTAATTATAATGTCTACTTTTGGTCGTTTAGAAAATATACGATTTTGTGCTTGTAGAAGTAAATGTTTTCGTGTTAAGACAGTTGTTTCGAACGTTGCTTACGAAATATTTACGAGGAAACCCCGGAAAGTAGTTAAAGCAAGAAACGCATAGAGATTCCGTTACAAACCAGCAAAAAACCCTAACGGAACATCGTGGACAACTAACCCTCGCGATTCGCCGAGCCAACGAAGGAGCTAGGTAAGCAACGCCCTATAGAGAGGATTTTCTAACTTTATTACACATTGCCATAGGTTGCCAAAGAAAAATTGACAGTGAGCAGCAATTTTGTCAAGGCGTACAACAGTTCTACATCGTCATCATCTATTTTTACGTTGGTCGCATATCACACTGTAGTGATTTGCGTTTTGAATTTTATTCGATGTTAATCGCAATGAATTTTCACTTTCACATCAGGCGCATTTTCCATTGAAAGCAGCACGACTATGCCAAGCGTTACATCTGTAAACTATGTACCAGACGATTGACGATTGAAGAGAAACGTGGGGGGGGGGAGTTATGAATGGTTTTAATCAGTAAAGTGAAAGCGTAACGTTGCAACAGTTCAGGCAAACCTTCTTTCCAAATAGTGTTTAAAAGCTAAACGACATTAAATGCATCATCAAATAATCGAAAAAAAATCTTACTACACCTTCACAATGATGATAAATCTTCTGACAGCTTCGGAATGCACTTTGCAATTATGCATCCAACTAACCACCCAGTATTGCAAGTATCGTACTTAACAACCAATCCAAGGACTATTAGTAATTCAATTCAATAACAATTAAAAACATCCCTCAAGCTGTTGAAGATAGCAGCAGTGAAATTTTATGTACCAAAGGCGAACTATGTGTTGTACTTACTGTAAGCTATGAAGCTTTTAGAAATTATTTTTGCACAAGTTGTTCAGTTGGTAAACATTAATTTATCATTTTCACTTGTTATACAGTACACAATGAAAAAAATGTGTAATTTTTTGTATTGTTTGCACTTCAAGCCACCAATTTATATAATACATACTATTATGCAAGATAATCTCTAAAGCAGTAACAATCAAGGTTTCTTGCCCAAAAGATAGAACGGAGGAAACCGTGAGGCTATAAGTCATAAGAAGCATCGTCTGCAAATTATGGTACAAGAAAGAATGGTCAAAGTATCGGGTGTCCCAGAAAGAATGAGCCTCTCGTTGAAGCTCACTTTACACTTCTTATAGTGATGTTGCGTTGTTCA
>JAQGBA010000978.1:0-20381 GCA_034698125.1 Prionchulus punctatus
GTGGGCGGATATGATGTCATTGGCTATTTTGCAAGTCCTGATGATTCATCGTCACATGCATTATTCTAGAATGTTCCAGAAGGATTTCTCTTTTATATGAGTGGGCGTTCTTCTCGAATATTCTAGAAGATGTGTGGGCGTGGCTGACAGATTGGCTCGGGGCCAGTCTTCTAGAAGATTCCAGAAGTTTCTCGAAAGTGCTGACGTCATGGCTGGTTGCGCCATCTGGTGAGTTTTATTTTATCTTCGTTACACAAGTCTGAAACACGAAAACACACGTTGCTGGCAAATAATATAAATTTTCGTTTTTTCGATCCCATTTTTTCAAAAGATCGTCCAAATCCAACTCATCATCCAAGCATTAGCGCTACTATAATGCGGCAGTGGTGGTGTTTTTCCCTTGAAACAACGAGGATTTTGAAATTTGAGTACTGCACTACAATCACATCAAAGCTTGGCTAATGCTGAATTTACTTGTAAAATACATTTGGCTCCATTCAGGGTGAGTAACTTTCTGGTCTTGCGATCCAGGTTTTGCTGCTCAATTTTTGTTCATTCAACAACTGCAGCTGAGTATCTGATCACAGGTACAGCGTAGGTGTTGATGGTCTGATTTTACTTCCCAAGTAGAGCTTAGTTGATAGTACTTTCTGACCCTTTTCAGGTATTCTTTCTTAACTTTTTCTTTCATCCTGGAATGGTCGAGATCAGCATTTTCTTCGATCCCTAGGTATTTGTACACCTCTTCAATATCCAGCTTCTTGATTGTTCCTTCAGGGACTTGATTTCCTCAGTTGGTGTCCATATATTCCCCTCTTAAGCACGGTCTTAGCACTTAACTAACTTGCCTAACCCAAATGTCATGTTGATATCTTCCAAGTAGATTCTGACAGTTTGAACCAGGTTATCAAGTTCTTTTACATACATACATTTTAAGGTCGTCCATGTACAGTAGGTGATTAACTAGGTGCCCCATCTTGATTTTATATCCTAGCTGTGATTCCCATAGGAGATGGCTCAAGGGATTCATTGCTATACAGAAGAGGAGGGGCGAGATCGTCCCACTCTGGATTTTTGCACTCCCAATGTTCTTCCCTTGTAGAGTCAGGTCAGTTTCCCAGTGCTTCATTGAGTTGTCAATGAACCTACTGATGTTATTGTTGACCTTATACATTTTTAAGCATTCAAGAATCCAAGAGTGAGGACTGAGACTGAGTACATATACGTATTTCTTTCTCTTTATGTTTATTATCTGTTTTTGACATGATTCAGCTTCTTTCACTTTGGTAAACAAGAAATTATTGTTAGTTTTAGTTTGGCAAATGCCATTAAATGGCATTTTTTGCAATTCAGCAGAAATAATAAACTCTATTCTGACTCTTTTCTGAAAGGAAAACTTTTCCAAATAAAATAGAAAAAGCTTTGCAACATAAACAGCATCGATGTCACTTCTAGTGACTTTACCACCATAGCTAAGTGGATCAGAATATTCTGTAATGTTTTCGAGTTCAAATTCAGAATCGGATTCGATCGAGTTTGGATCAGCCTGCTTGCCTTTCAGTTCCTCGTTATCCAGATAGTTAGTTCCTCCTTGAGATCTTCACTGAGTTCGTTTCTTGATATTTATTTACTAGGATGGTAAGATTACAGCCAAATTCGTTTTCTTTCTTTAGTTTTTATAATCTAAATCTGCATCAGCTAGTCAAAAAATTTGATTCAAATTTTACTGTCAATGCTGAGCCAATGGCTGTGGGCGTAATGAAATAAAGACTTTATCTTTTTATATCTCTTCGATGTAATAATTCATATGAAAGTGCTCAAAAGCTAATGGTAGATTTAAGCTAAAAGTGCTTTCATTTATTGCTCGCAAAAAACAACAAATATGTGAATACTTTTATTTTCTCATTCATTGGAAGGATGCTGTGCGTTCGTGTTTTGTGATTTTATTTTAATAGAATGGAATTAGTTTGGGTTGGGAAGAGAAAGAGAAGATGTTAAAAAATGTGAAATAACAAGAAATTTTCGAGACAATAAATAGAGTCCTTTAAGTGTAGTAATGCATCTTCATCACAGCTTTCACTAGCAGAGGTAGGGCATTTTGTCACATGTTACAGTGACTAAAGTGAAATTCAAATGAAGGAATTGTCTGACGAGGTATAACTTTGTACAGTATGTCCAAAAAAAATCATATTGTATCTTATCTTATCTTAAGATGCTTTAAAATTCATTAAGCTAAAATTTTCTATCTACCAATACTACTCGGCGTTTCATATTTCCAAATAAGGGCAGAACAAATCACCAAGACGCTTCTAATTTTCGCTGCAGGTGCCTCATCAGTTTTTTGCATTACAAAAATACAACACATTACCAGAAATAGCCCCTATTAGGCCCAGAAATAATAAATGCATGCATCGAATGTGGGCATCGAACTCATTAAAGCGAATTTTTCTCCAGCAAAAAGGACAATCTTCATGAGTGCTGCGTTTATGAAGATAAGGCTATTTTAAAAAGTATATAAAAAAAGATTATAAACAACTTTGCAGCTCGAAAGAGGAACAGGTGGATTGCATGCATTGCTGCTGGCATGAGGACAAGAGAGAATGCGAAAAATATTTTGCCGCTGAACTAGAATTACCAGCATCTTATCTAGTGGTTGGTCAGCCCTTTAACCATACAGAAGCAGTTTGACAAGGCGCCACGGACACTACCATTTTAAGACCGAATAAGACGGAAAGAATAATAACCACAATGCCGCTCGCTTTACTGAATACGACGATATGCGGTGGGGAGACAGCAAGTGTGGCCCCTATTTTAGCAATGAAAGCCGTAATTGTAATTTTTGTGACCTTTTGAATTATCAAGATTACATTGGTTATTTTACATGCCTTGGATCTGTTGCATTTTTAATAGATTACTAGATTTATTATTTCTTACCAAAAACGACACCATTCGATACAGCATAAAAAAATAGTGTATACCAGTAATTTTTCATCAAATTATCTTTTTTATTAAGCTGTGTGGATAGAAAATCAATTAACCGGGCTTGGAACAGAAAAATGTGCAAAATATAAAACTTTGAAGGCTTTTCGAAAAAGCAGTATCATAAAAAATGATGAGCACGATGTTAATCAGTGTAAAAAACTGGACAAGATAGGCCAATAAAAATAGGGGGGGGGGGGGGGGTTGATTCTTACAGAAAGTGAATTTTATTTGCAATTACCAAGACCTAAAAATAGCTTCTGACAAGGACAGAAAATTTTGCAATCTTACAGGTCCAATAAAAAATTATTTGTGACAGATCTAGTTTAAACCTTGCCCCTTATCCCTAAAAACTTGGCATGAGTATAATTACATATACTGTACTTGCACACTCGAGAACTGAATAAACTACATTGTTGCCAACTATTTCTTAACTTTGTTTCATAAAACTTTCAATAAATTTCAAGTTTTCCAGTTTGTTTCGGTTTTATTTTCGTGAAAATTAACATGGACTTTAAACCTTGGACAGATTTCAAACTTTTTAAAGCAAGTGAAATAAGTTATATTTGTTGCGAGCTGGTTTTTTGTTTTGCTTTAACTTTGTTTTTTGAATGTATTAAACAAGTTTCAGGTTTTTCTCTCCCAATTTGCCATAATTTACTAGTATAAAACAGGGTTAACTTTCAAACACTTCAGCATTGAGTTTGGTTTGCTAAACCATGTTATTGAAATTAATTCATTTCATAGTCATCTTTGGAACTTTGAAGTTCCTGGAATCGATTCCTCCTAGAACTGTTGACGAAGATGAGGGTATTGTTCGTTTGCAAGCCCCTGAAGCGGTTCTGGACGAATCATCCATAATTCCTAGCAATGTTCCCGGTAAGTTTTACATAAGAAATTGTCGCAAACTGCCCAATATTTTCACAGACATGTACACTGCTTATTAGGCAGTGGAGCTGTAACGTTTTTGAATATCAATCATGGAGTTTCATGGCCGATTTACGATGGCCTAGCTGTGGGTGATATCATTGAACATGCACTGCATTGCATTTACAAAATGGAGAACTACCGTGTCACTGGTTATGCATCTCCAATTGAAGAATTTCATGGAAACCATTCAAAACTCGAGATAAAGAAAATTTTGAAGTTTTTTCAATCCATGCCGGACTACACGTAATGAACAAAACCATGCAAATCAACTCGTTTCATTGGTTGCAAAATTGTTTCAGTGTACCAAAATTGATCTGCGATGATATTCGAACACTGTATGCCAACAAGCCAAGAGAAAAAGTAAGAAATATCGATTAAAAATGATCATTCCATACGCACACTTTACTTTCAGAGACCCATGAGAACTCAAGGCTATTTTTTTGATGATCCTATTAATGTAGATCTTGACGCGAGTGAAACGACGGGTAAAGCGCAAAAATTGTACAATCGTTTAGTGAAAAATGCTGTTGATCCGGAGGACCAAAAAGAAATTTATGAAATCCTCAGCATTTATAACTTGCTCGATATTTGGAAGAAGGTACGCCAGTCAGTTGTGCAGTGTTTAAGAGTGAATTCGGAAAATATTATTGTTGACATTCTGAAGACATAAAATTACCTTAAATTGCTTTTTTTATTTATTGGATCAGGCTAAAAATGATCCATCAAAATTGTCTGCAGCTGGCAGGAAGATTTACCAGAACTGGGAAAGCGACGAAGTGATTAGATTAGGCGCCTTAGGCGTTTATTGTGTCACAGGCAAAGGTGCAATTCCATTGGAGAAACTGCAAAAACTTTCCGAAACTAATCCAAAAGTTATGCCAATGTAAATACAGACATTTTGATTAATGACATTGAAATCCAAAAAAATATTTATTTTGAACTGAAAAGGTTTCACATTCGAATATTTAAAGAATAGTATATTTTTTGTTAAAATTAGCTCCTTATTTTCAAAAGATAAATGGCTAATAATTTTATCATTATTTCTGCGGAACTTCTCAGACGATCTCCTCAATGTGCAATGTATCATGCAAAAATTAAAAGTATTTCAGAAGAGTCCCCGACAAAAAACTTCATGCTATTTCGACTGTTGACATAAAATTAATACTGAGAAATTCAAGGAACAGAGAATATAAATCATCAAAATCGTCTTTCCTAACAATAACAAACATCGAAAAATGTGAAAAAAATTCTGAAAATAAACTTCTAAATTAATATTTTTCCCCTTTCGATTCTATCTTGGAACTGGATCATGCACAATATCAATATCGCACCAAACAGCGCGAAAAATGACCATGTTTAGTGTAAAGTGATTTCCTCTCTCGAGCCATAAAATGTGCGCCCAAGTAAGGTCATCACTAAATTCGCTACTTTAAAGAGTTGTCTCTTACTTTCAGCTCATGCAGATGATTTCAACGTAAATAAAAATAATAAATAAATAAAGAATTACTCGCTTCATGTTGTTGAAGGTACAGAGACTAGTGATGATTTCCGGGTGTCCAATGGGATATACCCCGTACTTGTTAATGTATGGGTACAAGCTGACCACATCGATGTAATTGATGACTTCTGTCGGCTCGACCTTGTGGTACAGCTTGGTCACATTCATTCATCCGCCGTAAAAGGCTGAAAAACAATGTACATTAGTCGCTGATCAATCTAACAACCACTATATGCATACCATCGCGAGGATCCATCGGTTCCATGATATGGATCGAGTCAATGTATTGTTTCATTTCGGGAATGGTTCGCAGGTCTTGATTGTACTCGCATTCCCATACTTCCACCATATCGTAACCATTGGCTTCAATATCCCTCTTTCGCTGCATCGTGTGTTCAAAGACTTCCTGGAACGTGTAGCCTTTATTAGCCGACGTATTGTCACATTTAATGCATCAAGGACAGCTGTGATAAGCTGAAATGAAAAAATTGAATAAGCATTGTGGACAATAGATCAATCAATAACTTACAACAGCCATAGAACTCGAAAATTGTGTTGTCGTGGAAACCATCTGCCTTACATCAACTGATTCGAACTTCACCGCCATTATGAGTGTGCTGGATCTTGATGTTGTCGCGATGGCCGATCCACTTGAGCCACTTGAGGGCTTTGACGGACTCATTTTCGCCAAGGCGGTAGCCTTGGTGCGGAATGACGCCGATTGTGTGCTCCTTCAGAAACAAGTGCTGATAGACCTTGTTACATGCACCAGCGATGGTGAACGCGTTGGCGAAAGGGTCCAAGGACGTGATGCTCATGAAGGTCTTGTGGAACTCGAGCATTGATGAAGGACTTGAACATCCGACTCGCAGTATGAAAGAAGCCCTTGTTTGAAGTCAAAGACTTGTTTCTCGCATACCTGAAACGATGTTTTATTTTAAAAATAGGTTGTAGATGACACTGTAGAACAGTCTTACTTGTTTATTTGGTAAAAACTTGTCCCTGGCATCGGGTTTCATAGTCGACGGGCAGTAGTAATCGGCCTCCGGGTAATCTTCAATGTAGTCCATGTTTTCCAGACGATTGAAAAGATGGGCAAAGTACCTTAAAAAAGAGAAACCTAGTTAACATATCACTTTATCAGAAGCTAATACATACCCTTTCTTCAATTCTTCAATGCCAAATGTTTGAGGCAATGAAGCCAAGCCCATCGGCAAAAAGTAGAGCGAGTCGATTATGCGAATGTTTCGAATGGAGATGACCATGATCTTTAGTCCATTTTCAATGACTGAGGGAGCTTCGGCTTGGTCGTGCAGGTATTGCAGCACAAATTGTCCGTCGTAGCCCTAAAAGGATGGTAACCTTAATTTGACAATTGAAAACTCGAGTGTAAATGGACTTACTTTCGTATTATGAGTCATGGCTGTCGTTTTGATGTTTTTATCGCTGCTATATGAAAACAGCCATTCGCAAAAGTCGAATAAGCAAGCGCCACTGAGGAACACTTTTCGGTCTTCACCGCAATACGCGCATTTGCCCAGTACCTGATTGTCCAAGCAACTGAAAACACATCGAAATTCAATAATTGGTTATTAGAAGAAACATTGCTTACTCTCTGCAGACGATATGAGCGACGCAACAGTTGGTCTCATGGTCAAAAACTGTACCATATGGATTTTCACCAATTTCTTTTTCTTGGGTCGATTCAAAGTCGAAAAAGATGTATTGAAACGACTTTTCCTTCTTCTCGTCATCAATACCATCATCATCAGGGGCATCGCGATCGCCATAGTCGATCAACACCACGTCGTCCGAGCCGGCTGCCAGCTGGTCCAAGATTCTCATGGCTTCGTCGACCAATTGATCATCGTTCATGTCGCAGAGGTTCGGCTGATGGACTTGCTTGTACGGCCTCATGTAACATCGATGGCTGGCGGCTAGCACGTACTCTTGGCGAATGGGCCTCGAGGTCATTCGAAAAACAAATTCTTCATCCGGCTAACTCGTTTCAGGGAGAAATTACAAAATATAAAGTTTGCTGGGAGGGTTACAGTGAAGAAGAGGATTCGTGGGTCGAGGCTGAAAATATGAATTGTCCGGCGATAGTTAACAAATATAAAAAATATATCAAAACGAACTGGCTCGAAAACAAGTAAGAAAATAAATGATATGCACTGGCTGAGAGATTATTGAAGCTAATTAACGAAATAAGTCAATCGATCAACTATATGGCTGGAAATACCGAAATTCCTCGATGTCAATTATGGGCGGTTGCTCGATTTTCGCCAACAAAGACAAGCTTTGCAGGAAAAGGTATGGATTTAGATAAAATATTTTAATTCTCCCTCCCCCTCCTGCTACACTTTATCAGCTTAAAATCAGTAAAGATCTGGGCAAGGCGCTGACGCTGATTGATCGAGAATAGTTAGGGAATCAGGTCTTTGCAAGATGATTAACCTTGCATAGCCTGATAACGATGTTATTTTGTAATCGAAAAAAAGAAAAGTCGAAAACAGCCCAGACCGATGTGGCCTTCCCTTCACATGTCATCAATGCCTTCCGGCAAACACGTGTACCTCTGCCTAGCAGACAAACGCATTTTGCTTATTGCAATAACGACCCAGCTGGTTCAAAATTTCGATGCATTTGGGCGGCATCTTCGACGTCCTGTTTGTTTTTGTCAGTTCCTTCAGTAGCAATTTGAATGTTTGATCTAATCGACAACACTACATCATTATCAGGCTATGCAAGATTAATCATCTTGCAAAGACCTGATTCCCTTACCAACTATTCTCGATCATCTACATCTATCATATCTTTTACTGATTGTTTGAGACATATTTCCTCAGCTTTAAAAATGGTTACAATTCCACCGCCTAGTCAACAAAGTACTCGTCCAAATTTCGTTGAACAGATAGCCAGTAGGCCAACTTGTTTGAAAATATTTTATTGAAATACGTTACTCCATCTCGATTTATTCTTTTAGGATATGAGAGGCTTTACGCGATCTGCATTGATGACAACCGGGACGTTTTCAAGTTGAAATTGTATCACGATCTGGCCAACTTCCCATTGGTTCACAGTTAACATGGACCTCTGGAATCCCCTGAAGCTCGAGTTCAGTGGCGTCCAGACCAAAGAATCAAGTACTACTATGAAAATGGCGACGAGAATGTCGAAGTGATTTTAGAAGCAGATATTTTGGAGTTTTGTAAGTGTTTGCTTTCAGTTTTTCAAAGCCTCACCAAGAAGTTTTACTTTTCGAAATCACCATAGTCTCTGTTTTCTTATATGAAGGTTGTGGGGTTGGATGTGCTTAGGCTGACAGGTTTAGGTCTAGGATATCCCACTATTGTCTAGGCTTATTCATGTATGGGCACAGGGGGTGTCCAGCGGCTCTTGACACCCTGAGCCTTTTTTAGAAAAGAGTCTAATTTTTAGTGATCTTCCTGGCCCATATGACGCTTTTAGCTGACCCCTACTTTCAAAATCCCAATTTCTGCTGACCAATTTTTGAAAGCTTTGATATTTCGCCCCAATTTTTGGACTTGCCCCCCCCCCTGAATTACCTGAGCTTAGCTCAATATTTTCTGAAATTGCAGGCACTGGAGGATCTGAGGAAGCGAACATGGCCATCCTGCATTATTCAAAACGATTAGCCAATCAATCGATGCTTGAAAGAGGCTCATTGCGTAGCAATAGTTCGGTTTTGAACATGTCCCAGGAATTCGACCATGGTAACGACCAGGAATTCGACCATGGTAACAGCCAGGAATTCCACGGTGGTGATGCTGGCCAGCATCTTCCTTTGTCACAAACGCCTACAGGTTCTCTGATGACCCGAGAAAAATGAGCATTGGGCGAAGGTATGAACTGCCTTAGATTTACTAATTAAACAGCTAAAATAGATTCCTTGTCTCATGGATTAATCTGGGAAGATTTCTAAGGGTTTGGGTCATATCAAGGGGTCCTGTTCTTATTTCTCACTGACTGATATGCCAGTTTAGAAGAGTCCTATAGTGTTACAATGGGGTTTTTGTTGTCTGAAAAAATTCAAAACTAGTATTCTAGGCGATGAAAATAATGAACCTCTGCAAAAGAAGACTCGTCCGTCGACTGGTCTACTGGGCATCTCTCCCATCGCTTCTCATCCAGCATCGACCTCGGCCTCGACCATTCAGGATCAATTAAGTCTTCTGTATATACTATCTGATTTCCTCGATCTGTCTTGCCATAACCATCTTTTTCTTTCCAGTCTGATGAAGTGACACTACAAGACTTTTTGAAAGCGATCCAAACATTGACTTCTAAGGTTGAGAAGAATTCGAAGAACATGGACAAGACCTTAAAACTCCTTGCGGATCGTATCCAAAAAATCAAAACTGCTTTGAAGACTGGCGTGGTAAGTTTCTGGATTTTTTATGCTTTTTCTCTCTTCAGTTTTATGCTAGTTTTATCTTTCATCTTTTGCAGATATCGGAAATGGCAAGTAAGTCAAATACACTCAATGATGAAGATGGGGCGTTCGTCATCAAGTACGTGTTGGAAGCTGAGGTAAGCAAACAGTACCTTTGAGTGACCTTTGAGACTTGAGTAAAACTTGGAGGGAGGTTTAGTTTCTTTCCTCAGCTCAGATCTATTTGCCTTTCACTTTTTTTAGCGGCCATTGTCAAGTGGGACACTAGTTCCACACTAGCAATGACTTGTAGCGAATGCTTGGCGCAAAAGGCAAGCAAAGATGTCATGCAAAACACGATTCAAAAAATGGAGAAGGACTTGAATGCTTCTAGCAATAAACGGGCGAAATCGCTTATGACAGTAGCAAATGGGTTTGGCCTGGATGGAGATGATCGAATGTAAGTAGAAGTGTTCATTTGATTTATATAATTGATTCATTTGATTTATATATTTATATAATATATTGTATCAGTGCAAGGGCAGTTCATGTATGGCCACAGGGGGATCTTGACCCCTTCTGAGCCAAAATTCTTTGGAAAAAGTCGACTTTATAGTTAGCCCCGACCAATTTTTGAATTTTTTGAAATTTCGCGCTGATTTTTGGATTTGACTCCCCCTGAATTTTTTGACCTTGCCCATGCATGCTTTTTTTAGTTGACCGCACGTGAAAGCCTCTCATCTAGAGAAATTTGTAATGTACATTTAATTTTCTAAAAATCCGATATGCAGAACCAATTTCTTTAGCTTACCTGGTAAATGCTAAGATGCATATAAAATTAGTATCTTTGATGGAATTGTATTTAGTAGGATAGTGTCCAATGCCCTGCGCTTGCAAAGAATTACAACCCACAACTGAAGTGACAACCTTGCCTGTGTATTCATGTAACCAGTTTTGTCCTTTTTTGCAGCGAACAAGTGAAACATTCGTGGTATTGGGAGTTGATCAACAAAGGCTGTACTCCATCGCTGACTTGGACGATTTGGGATGAATTTGTGATCAAGAAAATTGACGATCTGAAAGCGGATCGTTCTTGTGGTATTGGTGAAGATGAAGATGAACAATCAGAGACTTTGAAAAGAATCTGCAAGTTCCAATTGATGACTGTGAATGGTGAGGAAATCAACAGAGACTTGTACAATAAATTTGGATTGTTAACTTGAACTCACTTGAATTTGGGATTGAGTGTTGATTTTTGTTGGGCGACGATGCATGTTATATGAAGTAAAAAACCAGTTGCTTTTGTTGGCTTGATTTACTTATGGTTGAAGCAATGATGAGGAGCAGAAAGGTCTGGTATGCTTACGTCTTAGTAAGGATTAGCTAGGATTAAGTAAGGATCTGCTTCCATCCTTCGTAAGTCTGTGCAAAACCTGATGTTATTCCTTCATAAGGTACTTTTCCCAGATTGCCTAAGGCTTTGCAAGGAAAATAATGCAGGCTTACTAAGGAATGAACAAAGTTGAGAATTCAGGAAGTCACGCTTTTAAGGAGAGGGGTGTAATTAAAAGAAGAAAAAAGTAAAAAACATTTGTGATGGAGGCACATGCAATTTATGCTTTCATTCCTTTGTTTTTACATTCAACATTCCCTGATCTCATTCCCATGGTCCTTGCTTGCAGTGATTCATGGTGAATCAACCTTTCAATCGACCAGCTGAACATTTCTCTCATTTCATGTATTACTCGTAAATGTAACTCCATTGGTGCAGCCATCTCAAACATCGAGCAAGGTGCCCAATGTTAGTAATACAATTTGGATCCATTTTGTTCATCATTTTGTTTCATTTTATAATAAAATAGTGCTTCTTCACTACTAATTAAGTAACAGGATATCACCTCTGTTACATATTTTTAGCAGTTTCTTTTTGGTCAATCGAATAGCACAAATGAAAAATCGTTTTAGCACTCATTTTAGCACTGTTCCTTTTTGCATACCCTCCCAAAAACAATTATTTCTTGAGGTGCTACTGCTTTTTTGAATCTCTGTAAAGGCTATATAGTAATTTATGGACTTCAAGTTTATTGTGGGCGACTGGGGAAGTAAAAGAAGTGTCAAAAAGAAGTTCGAAACATCATGTCTGGTGATAACTGGGCTAACGTTAGCCAACAAAAACCCCCCTTTCACACACATACGCCGTCTCTATGCACACATAAAAAATGATAAGCGGTACCAAAAGTTAGACACCTTTGTAATTGTTTCCTGTGACCAAACTGCGTAAAATATTAGCAACACCATAAAACTATTCGGTTACAAATAAAGCTAATGGTAATCACGAAACGTCGCAGCTTCACATCGCAATCTAACCACTTCCAATTGTCCAATTATTCGTGAGCCGAAATCACTTGTCACATTGCATCCAGAATAAGTACATAAGGCAATAAACCAAAAAGTTTAGAACCATATTTGAATAATACTTTAGTGAGCTAAATTGCATAAAATACTGGTAGACGCATAACTATGCTGTCACAAATAATCTAAATGATAATCAAAAATTTATGCAGGTGCAGGTGCAGTTGCAATTGCTTTTTTGCAATTGCTTGTTGATTGCAGTCGCTATCCAATCGCTTTTTATAATTTTCTCAAATCTTCGATGGGGCATGCACATTTTGAGTTCAAGTATGGCACAGCATCGATATTCATCTTGTCGATATTCGCCTAAAGGTGTTTTCCAGAAATCTCTTTTTTCATGAAGTTTCGGAGCATGTACCTATAAAAGGATGATCAGATAATTTCTCATATATGTATGGCAATTGGCCATTTCTTTACCTCTTCATCTAGTCGTACACTTTCTCTGCTAATCTTCTCATACCATGTAGTCACTTTAAACTCTGAACTAACATCTTCATTAAATCGACAATTTATTTTATGTTCACGAATGAAAACTGTCAATGAAACGCCTGAAACAAATTTTGATAACGAAATATGAAAATGTCGAAGCAAAAAAGTATACTAACCAAAAATGATCATCTGATTTTCAATGATAAAATTCTTATTGCTTCCCAAATCGCCTTGCAGTACGAGTGGATAAATAAAGGCTCCACTTGCAATTATCGAAATGTCTTTCGTCAGCAATGACCTCATATCAAAATCAATTTCGTTTCGACACCTGGTTTCCCTCTGCCCCGGTTTCTCTCTCACATCACTAGGCCCTTCAAAAAACTCAATCGTCACATTATAAAATGGTCCACCTTCTGGACATTTGAAATTAATTTTCGATTCATTTTGATCAAGAACGAATATTTCGCCATGGTCCAATTTCTTGCCATTGTAGCTCAATGGTACATCGTCCACTAAAAAAATGGATTCTGTGAGAGCTGCATCCCATACACACCCCAAATACAAGTTTTGCAAAGGGCACCCTTATGTAATCTTGCTCTCATCTAAAAGAAATACCAGTCTAAAACTTATAAGATCAGATAAAACAAGAACATCAGAGGCTTCAGAGGCCCCCTTCGAGGCTAACATATGTATGATTGAAAGTTATGCAAGCTCAAACAAAAGGTCCTTGCCTCCTGTGGGACAGTCGCCCACTTCTGGTACATCTTGTCTATCAAAGGGATTTCTACCATTAACAATTGTAAACCAAATTGCAAATCGATTTTGAAAACTCGACTTGCATAGGCCGACTTCATTGACTGGACATAGACGACGAAAATTAGGGTAAGGCGTTGGATCGATAATTTCGCATACCTCGGGAAGAGGATGGTCGATTTTCGTACAAGGATACGATCCGGTTTTATTCACGATGCAATGGAGCTTACCTTGATTATCACATTCGTGATTCTCAAGGCAAATATCGTTCAACTGCGGGCATATAAGCAAAAATGTGCATTTGTAAATGTTAATTATTGTTTAGTACAAAAATGCCTATTTACATATCATAAAAGGAATTTCAATCGAATTTTCAGAGACTGTCATATTCCCATATTCATCTCGTAGACAACAACAGAGAGGTCCAAAAAGTAGTGGAGAAATGTATGAATTGTTGCGAAGATTTGCGATTGTGAATTCCATCCATATGTAACACGTCGTAATAATACTCGTATTAGGAAGCAAAACCTTTTTGGACCATGTTTTACAAGGTTTTGTAGCAAGTACGCTATTCGTTTCATCATTGTATAATTCCATGGTATACCCAAGTTTATCGCAATGTATACTGATTATACATGTTAGATGGTACATAGTTTTCATGTACATGTTTCCACTGAATTTAATTGCTAAACAAAAAGGTATGGATCTAAATAATTTATTTTAAAAAAAATCATACTCTCGACTGATGTCTCTGCGTCCTATGGCAGCAGAGTCTTTCTTGTTTCTTATCGTTAGCTTTGAAGTCTGCTTACTAGGTACAGGGAGTTCAGCTTTTAATGAATGCGACATAAGCAAAATGATAAAAAAAGTAAAAGACATTTCGAAATAAATATTTTGATAGTTGAATGAACAATCGAAAATAGCCTTGTCCTTCTCACTTCTTTTCTATAGCACTGATGTGCGTTGTATGTCGCCCTTTCCTACCTCCTTGTGCCTCTGTGTAAAACCAAATGATTAATAAGCTTTACCTTTTTATTCAGCTGTTTGGCTGTTGAAGCAAAGAAGTGTCAAAACCGTGTCAAAAACAGAAACTAACGTTAAATGCAGTAAGTCTCATGATAAATGAGTTCGCTGACAAAACCTTCTTTCACAAGTATGTATATGTTACAGATAATATGTGAAATTGGATAATATACAGCATATAATATCCAGGTAATATATAAAATATCCGCTCGGCCGGGTATTTTGTAAAATATCCAGCCATTTTATATAATATCCAGCCATTCCTGGATATCTTATAAAATAACCAAATTTTTTGGATAATAACGGGTGTTCTACAAATAATGATACTCTTAAAAAATGCATCATAGTGATAAAAAATTGAAAACTTGTTCTAAAAATAGCACTGTCTGTATGCCCACGTCTTTCTGCATGGCATTATGCAGAAAAAAGTTTTAACAAAATTTTTTTTAATTAAAAAAAAATGAAATCAAAAGATCTCCAAGAATTAGTATTTTCTAAATGACAAAATGGAAAAGGACCATTAGCAATTTACAACAAATTGGAAGGCGCTGTTTCACTTCCAACCATTAAACGATGGTGCAAAATGATTGCCGAAAATGGCTCTATCAAACTGCATGTGCCTCACGGTCGAGAACGGATGAATATAACGAAAGAAGTGGTCAAAACAGCAAAACGATTGATTAAAGGCAAAAAACGAGTGACCATCCGAAAATTAGCCAATAAAACCGGAATATCAATAGGAACCGCTCAAACGATATTGACTAAAGATCTTCAATTGTATCCCTACAAAATTCGAAAAGAACCGAAATTAACTGATGATCAGAAAAAAAATCGAATGAAGTTTTATCATTGGGTCAAAAACAATTTCAAAAAAACTGATGGCGAAAAAATCCTTTTTTCAGATGAAAAAAGATTCAACATCGATGGCGTCTACAATTCTCAAAATGACTGAATATGGGCAGTAAATCGTGCTGAAGCCGATGGGAAAGGTGGCATTCATCAAAAACGAAAATTTCCGGCTGGGGTGATGGTTTGGTTAGTTGCATGCACAAAAGGCCTTAGTCCCTTGGTTATCATCGAAAAAGGAATGATAGATCAACATGTTTACATTGAAAAAATTCTTCCTGTAGTGAGACAATATGGGAATAAGGTGTTTGGCAACAGTTGGATGTACCAACAAGATGGCGCTACTTGTCATACAGCTCGAACATCAGTCGAATGGTGCAGTGAAAATTTGCCCAAATTTATTGGAATAGATCATTGGCCAGCGAATTCGCCGATTTATACCCATTGGATTACTGCATATGGGATGAATTCGTTCAGGCAATTAACTGGAACCGAGTGACATCGAAACCAACTTTAATTAAAGAATTGAAAGCCGCAAAAAAATGAATTAATCAGGATGCAATTGTAGAAAGTTGTAACAGTTGGTATAGACGGTTGCATCGCATGTATAAATTGAATGGTGCTTATTTAGTGAAAAACAAAAAATAAATTGTATAGAGATACCTTGCTGATTATTCTAAAAAAAAAAATTTTCAAGATTTCACAAAATTGAATTTTTGGTGCGACATTTTATAAGAGTATCATTATTTGTTGAACACCCATTATGTGAAATAGAGTGCTTGCAACCAAAGTGGAGGGAAAAGTTGGAGAGAAAGGAGATCACTTCATTACTTTAATTTTACATTTGTGCGGCACTTTATATTCTGCCAAATAATTCCTTTTCACAAGAAAATCAAAAGAACAAAAAAATTCAAAAGCATTTTCGATCCTCACTTATTACAACAAGCTAAGCTTGAGTGTGATGTTGTGATGGTGTGTGTGAGTATGATGTTGGAGTATATCTCTGCAAAAGTTCAGCCTCTGCCTATATCACTGAGGCGGTAGGTCTAACACTTATGGGGTGACCCTCATATTTGTGGCTATTTTAGGAGGGAAATCAAAATCATATCTTATCTATCACTGTCATTTTACATATTATCCAAAAATTTGGTTATTTTATAAAATATCCAGGAACGACTGGATATTATATAAAATGGCTGTATATTTTACAAAATGGATATTTTTTATATAACCTGGGTATTATACAGGGTGCGCTGTTAGAATCCGAACAAAATTAAATTTTAAATTCCCACTATATTAGAATTCAGGGGCAGGCGCTAGTTGGTGCTAAGGTAAACTAGTTATGTCGGTAAGATTTTTATAACCTCAAAATGGCTGAGTTCGTCAAGTCAAGCTTGGAATATAACAGAAGTAAGAGAAGAACAGTGGTTGTAGAAAGCCTTCGTGCTAAAAGAATGCCGACCGAGATTATAAGATTCTTCGGGTACCCAAAGTCGACATTATATGATATTGTGAAGAGGCACGCGGTCTCAGAGGAGTCTGAGGAGGACTCACATGAGTCATTTAATCCAAAATTGGCTCTCTTACAACGTGAATATGTTTTGGTTGAAGGACTTCTGGCCTCCTAATATTCCTGACCTGAACCCTCTCGACTACTATGTGCGGAGCGTAGTTGAGAGAAACCAACAAGTCCAGGCACCACAACGTCGCCTCCCTCCAGGTCGCCATTGAGGCAGCATTTGAGGCCATGGACCGTGACCATTTGAAGATGCATAGGATAAATCCTGGCTCCGTTTGCGAATATATCTTTATTCATTTAGTGACTTTAAATCGAAATCGATTTCATTTCGATATATTTGTTTGTCATCCATTTTATAATCATATTTAGGACTTTCCCTATCCATGACATGAACTGTTCTATTATAAAACGGTCCGCCTTCTGGACATTTGAAATTAATTTTCGTTTAATTTTTGTCAAGCAGGAAAACTTTGTCAAGGTCCAATTTCTTGCCATTGCAGCTCAATGGTATATCGTCCACTGAAAAAAGAGGGATTTGAGTGAGAGCTGCTCCCCAATATACATATACATACATGCTGCACATAAGACAAGGTTAGGGACTTAAGCAAAAGTACAAAAACCTTGCCTCCCTAGATTCCCAAAAATCTGAATTCCACAGTGGATCCACTCCACTACAAATCCCCCATCCACGAGGATCCGCTATCCTGTATCTTATCTTAGTCCTTTCCCATAAATATTCAGAACACTGCAATACTAAAAAATTTGAATACCTGGAGAAAGGAGCAAATTTCACATAATGAGAGACAATATGGTTGTGAGCAGAAAAATTTAAAAGGCAAAATGGCTCAACATTAAGAAGAACAAATTTTAGGCTTACAATAAGAATCAAAAAAACCTAAGATAAAAAAAGCCAACAATACACTTCAGTTCAATTCGAACATCAAAGATTGAGCAGGACACTCATCATGAATTTTTAGAGAAAGCAGTTGGCGGCGCCATGCAGTGTCCACCGCCGCTTTGTACTCATCTGGTTTCTTCGCCAACGAATCCGACACTGAGAGACCAAACAATGCTTCCGTCCATGGGAAGCATGTCCCAAAAAATAGGTTCATTAGCACAAGCATGTATTGGCATAGGGTTGACCCCCTTGGCTGAAAAAAATTGGAAAAAATTCACTTTTGTGGCTGACCCCATATGGAATTTGGGAACTTTTTCGCATAATTTTTGTGGTTTTTTTATGCAAATTTTTCAAAATTAAAATTTTTTGTTTTAAAAAACGGCTGGACAGGGTCACTCCTTCTGACAGGGTCAAAATTGCCTAGACAGAGTCAGCTTTCTTAAGTGTAGGTGTGGTGAGGAGCCTGAAGTGCCTGATGAGGTGTTTTTTAAGATATACAGCTTTTGTAAGACCTCTAGCTTCCAAAACAGGGTGGATATCATGTAAGGAACACAATTCATAAAGTAGCATAGAATATAATCAACTTACTTTCGGCCTTTTGCATCATTTGTTCATTGTATTAAAGGCCTCGTCCAACCACTTCTCCATCTCAGACCTTTTCAATGTAAGAAGCTCGCAGTGCAGCGCGGCCACATAGTCAGGAGGCGACTTTTCGATTTCGGCAAATTTTTTTATATTTCCCAAATTCTTCATCCAGACTGCCACTTCCCAAAAATTTTTCAAGATTTCTGTAATGGAAGCAGCAATTGCTATCAGGCAAAAAGAATGAGCAAAAACTAAGGAACATGCTGCAGATTTTCTTCACACCACCTGGATCTCTGTCCACCAAAGACTTCCTCTCATTTGACGTCTCACTTGTGAATGATTTGGCTTTATTGAACATCCAGAAGTACAGGTCGTCCCCATAAAAATGCCGCCCAATCTGGAAAACCTTGCAGTGAATATGCGCCCTCCCATGATGAATAAAATTACTTACACCACATATAAACTAATCTTCTTTCATAGATATGTGAAAAATATTGTTAATACTGGCCGTGCGATCAATACCCATGTAGATGATGAGATCCATTTGCGAACCAAACAAATCATTCGTATCATGAACTATGGGGCCACTTGAAACCACATACAACGCAAGAGGAAAAGTTATAAGTTGCACCCACAAGAGGGAATGGTGGGAGGGCTGAACCCCAGAAAATGCATTACTTGTACGAGACACAAAGGTGGGTGTTGAATTCTCTGAATTGTTAGGCTGCTCCAAGCATTTACAAGCACGATTATCTCGAGTGTAAAGATTAATCAAAGCGTTTTCTGCGCTAGCAAGCTAGACATCTTTTTAAAAGCTCCTCTACAAACAAGTATTCTAAGTAGTAAAATTAAGCGATACACCAGCTGTGCCATATGATAAAGGTGAAAATCAAATTACATTTCTCATATAGGGCTCTAAAGGTGAATATGTTGACCTTTCAAGCATACTCGTATATGGCTACACAAGATAATCAATTGTAAAAACTGAAAAAGATCAAAGCAGTGGTGTGAAAAGTGAATGAATCATAAGTCAACATGATCCAATTGAGCCTATCAACAATACATCAGCGAATGTCTAATGCACTGTGACAAAATGGCAAAGTTATGGTTTTTAAACAGGTGTTTTCTTATTTTGATCGTTTCACGCAACATTTGGTCATCCAAAGATGTATACTTCACGTCATCTGACAAATACTTGATCTTGGCACTTGTGATTCCGATTTTATCTTTCCACCTTCTACAAAATCTAACGTATTTTTGTAGGAATCAACCACGAAAATGCGGTCATATTTACTAATCGTGCACTATCATGACGTGCATTGTTTTTAAAAACCTGTTATTTTCTTTCCATATTTATAAGTCAGTTTTAGGAATCTACCAAAAAACATAATCCATCACGATTAAATTTGAAATACACAAAAACATGCTGAAATTTTGTTATATATAAGGAAGCCCTCGTTTGAGTAAATTAACAAAAGAATTATTTCTTGTTAACGATAATTTCCAATTTTCACTTGAAAATTTCTTTTTAAAATATTTTATCATGAAGACTTTATGTGTTGTGGTCGCCTTTGCCCTCGTATTGACAATTTTTGAATTATCCTCATCAGTATCAGCTGGTAGGTATTTTTTGGTTTATCTGTTGTCTAGTGCTGCAACTAATCGTATTTGCAGCTAACAAGACCTTTCTCTTTTAGAGGACCAAGAAATGGCACAGGATACGGCGCAAGATATTGAACAAGAAGGTTTTGTGCGTCATATTGTCAAACGAACAAAGTAAATATTTTCTTTAACCATTATATTTTTTTAGTTTTCTTAATGAGCTATTTGTTGCAGTAATGGCTGTAGTGGCAAAGATAAGGCGTGCGATAAAGATGGGGATTGTTGTCATCATTTAAAATGTAAGCTTTATTTTAAATTAAGGTACCTAAGATTCTTTTCTACAATTAATCCACATTTTTAGGTAAAGAATTTCGTAATTGTGGTGAAAATTGTTTCCAAAAATTTTGTAAAGATCCATGAGATGTAATGATCCGGGAGATGTATGTTATAGAAGATTAGAGAAATATACGACTTCTCTAATGTTTGCATTTTGCTTTTGCAATTGCATATG
>JAQGBA010000979.1:0-20375 GCA_034698125.1 Prionchulus punctatus
TTTACATGCAATTTACAAACTAGCAGACAACTTTGACACAAACTTCCATGAAATTTATATGTTTGTTTTTTCACTTTACAAAACACGAAATTAAAAAGTGATGACAATAACAATTTTTAAGCACACAAACTAGCAGACAACTTTGTAAATTGCATGTAAATTCAAATAATTCAAATGTTAATTACTCAAAAGTTGTAGAGCGTTCGGAGCTAATATTTATATATTCTGAATCAGCTGAAGAAGGGCTTCATTTTCATATATGTGACACCACGATCGGCGACGGGCACCCGGTACCCTTCCCTCGTTAGATCATCAACGTAATCCTTGCAGGATAATTTGAAATCTTGTGTTACTCTGAGCGAGTAACAGTGCCCGATGAACAAAAGTCGGTCAAGATTACATTAAAAGTGCAGTGATGCCTTTCTTTCAATGCTGGCCCGAAAACTAATGCTTGGATTTTTCTTTGTTAACGATAAGAAAGTTCGCTCAGTACCAGTTGTAAAGTTTTATAAATTGGCGTTTGAATTTCCGACGAGTAAGATTAGGTCATTTGCGCTGCTAAAAAGTGATATATCATCAGCAAACTGTGTACTCAGCTCTTCTGGTAGGTAGGTACCAACAGATATCAGCTTGATATATTCTACAGTAGAGGGCCGAACGAGGACCCCTGCGGAATCCGACCTTTGGAGAAACAGCATCAATGTTCGTGCAAGATCGTAAATATTGGTAAGAAATAAAGTTGTTAATTAAAGAAAAATTAAGATATACTTCGTACAACATATTTGAAAATTTTATGCGTCGAGTAGATTTTCGTCCTATGACTTTGTTCTAAGTTGTGATTCGCTGTCTGTGGGATATGAGCAATGATGCTAAATAAGGAACTGATAATTAAGGTACTTGATTATTGATAAAGAGAAGCGTCATTGCATTGGTAATTTAATTGACTGATATATTTTGACTGCGAATAAACTTCGACGTGAATGAAAGTAAAATAAACCAAAAACACGTGTTGAATCTTTTTCGTCAAACACCAATTTTCTTAATTTTTCATGTCGTGAAACCATACGAATTGAAATTAGAAGAAAAATGAAAAAATTATATCGAGAAAATGCCAGAATTACTAAATAGCATATAAGCTTACGCCTCCACTGCTACACTTTGATTCATCTTCTATACGTAAGTAATAAATGTTTGATTTTAAATAATATCATAAATTTTTAATAAAAAGTTTCTATGGTTTCATCTCAGTCAAAAAAAACACGCAAGTATAACATCCCACACAACTAAGAAACGCTGATGAATTAAAAACATGAAGATTTCAACTGTTCTGTTTGTTGTTGGATTACTTTCTCCGATTTTTGGACAATGGGTAAAGTTTCACGTTGATTGGTTGAAAACGTTTAAACCGAAAGAAAACTATGTAAGTTATTCTTATTATCGTATTTACTTATTATATAAGCCGCCCTCGTGTATAAGCCGCACCTAGAAAAGGGGCGTTTCTGTTATAACCGCCCACGCTAATAAGCCACGGCTTACAAGCTAGTTATAAGTTACCTGCTTACCTGCTAATCATAGTTTGTCGTGACATTCAACGTGCAACACGCTACAGTTGAAATAAAGTTTTTAAATCGACACATTTAAATATGTTTTAGAATAAGGTTACAGTTTCCCAGCATAAATCGAAGGTTGCCGATATTGATATAGGCGGTGAGATTTTATGGAAGAAGAAACAAAGAAGAAGGCAAAATCATGCAAAATTAGACAGCAACGACATGTTTGAAATTGTGTTTTAAAAAACGTTATTGCGAAATGTAGTTTATCGAAAAATGTTTTAATTTCAATTTATCAATTGTTAAACAGATCATTACTGAGTAAATACAAATGAATTTTTTGCATTTTCAATTCGTTTCCATTTGTTTTTATTCAATACCTTCGAGCAGAGCACATATTTATATATTTAGCGGTAATCGTGCTTTTAATTTAGCGTTTTAATTAAATAAATTTTTCACAAATCCCTAATCGTGCCCAGAAAATGCTTTCCATTTTGAAACATAATTGAAATTGTTTTTATTTTGCAAGCTATTTTCTTTTATTGTTTTTCGTCTTGAATGGTGTAGTTCGACTAGAACATAATATTGACAGGTTTCGTTTCATTATGAAGATACTAACATTGATTTTGTTTGTCGGACTATTTTGCCCATTGATATTTGGTGATTGGATAAAATACCCCTTCGGTTACATAAAAGTCAAATCAAAACAAAAAGTAAATGAAAGTTTTTACATTTTTTTACAATACATTCAACGATTTGTTAGTGAGTATTCTACTTTTAGAAACAAACCAACGGACCTCGTCCAATCAATATTGGAATAGGTGGGCAAGTGATATGGAACAAGAGTAACAGAAGAAAAAATCATATTGTCAGAGTTTAAATTAACAGAATTTTATTTAAAAAAACATTATTAATTATTTGATAGTTGATATTATTCAAATTGTTTACTCAAAAAATGTGCATGAGTACATTTTTTATACTTGTTAGATATCCTGAAAGATGGTTGTTTACCTAATTTATAAATGTATGAAAAAATGTTAGGTGACCAAACAACATTAATCTTCGCACATGCGTAGAGATAAAAAACAAACAAAAATCTCGAAACCAAACAAACAAACACATTTACAAAACCAAAATGATGAACATTTCTGATAGAATTGGCCCGGGGAAAAGTTGATGAGAGGTAGAAAAATATTGCAATTGCATTTAACTGGCGATGGCTTAGTTTCGTCTCCATCAGTATGCCCACTTGATGCAGATTGTCTGGAAACAAAACCAAGAACAGAACATTTTCAATTTTCATTTTCCCCTATATTCGTACTTGATAGAAGTAAAACAGGGCGAGACCCAGGACTTCGTGAGCGTCTCTCTCGAAATACGCTTGACAGAGAAACGTTTTCGTTCATAGAAGAGCTCTCTGGTTTCCTTTCATGCATGCTGGAATATTTGAACTTCAGTTGGCGATTTATGACATGGGGTTCTTTTTCCTGTTCATGACTTTTGTAACTTTTATGTGATTCTTTTTCTGCCATGTTTTAAAATTATTAGCTTTCTAACTTGGCGTCTTTTCATTGACGAATTCTTGTTAGAGATGACTGCATTTTGCATTGTACAGGGTGTAACATAACCTTTTGCCAGGGGTCATAGCAGTACTGAAAAGTATCTGCTGCTAGCGCCATACATCATTAGAAAGCCCATGAAAAACAGAATCGATTGAGCTATAAAACTGGAATTTTGGCCAAAATGGCAGGGGCTTATGATTCAGAAAATCAACGCACTGTTGATCGAATTACAGAGCTTTCTGGCAGGCTCGTGATGCTGGGGCCTCCTTTATCGACCGAAATTGGATAGCTGGGAAACTTGGGAGATCTGTTCGCTGGGTAACAGATAATTGGAACAAGTGTCCAAAGGACTGTTTTATCGAATTTGGTGCCGGCCGTCCATCACAGCTGTCGCAAGAAAGCAAAGAGATCATTTCGAATTCGAGTCACAAACAGCGCATGGGTCACCGGAAAGTGGTTCAAGAAATTCTCCAAATCTGTGGTAAATGTGTCAGTCGTATGATGGTCAGTCGTCGTCGACATCAAGAGGGACTAAAGCCGTTTCATATTATCGCAAAACCATTAAAAACTCAAACGCACATCGACGATCGGCTCTGGTTGTGTGAATGGTTATCTGAGTGGACTGAAGAGGATTTTCTTCATTTGGCGTCATCTGACGAGTTTTTCGTTTATGCTATTCGAAAACCAAATTTTCAGAATGATCGTGTGTGGGTCAAAGATGTCGACGACATCGCTGAAGATGAATGTTTCAGTGAGATCGTCCGAAATCCGACTTGCCTAGGCATTTTCATCATCTTCACCGCAAAAAAGTTGTTGTGGGTTTTGAAAGAACGAGGAGAAAGTTGGGATGGTGCTTATTTCCGTGAAACGATTTTGACCCAAAATGTGATTCCTTTTCTCAGCGATCCACAAAACGTCTTGGTAGCTTGAGAAGCTGTGTTCCTTCACGATAAGGCACCGTGCATGCGAGCGAATGCGACGCAACAACTTTTGAAAGCGAACAACATCGATATTTTTTGGGGCAATGATGTTTGGCCCGCAATTCCCCGGATTTAAATCCCGCGAACACATTGGAGCAATAATAAAGGATGAAGTGGAAGCAAAAATGTTGGTGGAAAGGGCGCCGGTCGTTATTCTATCGAAACTTTAAGAAAAAATTTGCTTGATGTCTTAGAAACTTGAAAATCGTACAGAACTTTTTGAAGATTTATTGTGATCTTACCCATCTCGTTTAGAAGCTGTTCGTAGGGCCAATGGCCAACATACTAGTTATTGAAATATGCCAATAAATTCCGTTTTAAACGAGCTTTAAATGATGTAACTAAAAAATTTTAGCTATCACACAGCTTTGTCTACCCCCCTGGCAAAAGGTTATGTTACACCCTGTAGTATCTTTTACATCTGCAGCATTGACCATTTGTGGCTTATAATTGGACTTCGCCTGACTTTTTATGGCATTCCTGTTTCAAATATAAATTGTCAACTGGCGCATCCATCTTCAACTTGCTGATTATAAATCTGTTGAGGAAGGAGATGATTTTGGCGTGCCCTCTCTTTATCTTTGCACATACCCGACTGACTTTCACACTGAGACCAGGATTTGTTGAACGACTTTGCTGTTCAATTTTCTCAGTATGTTCCTGTGTCAATTTTTGAATGCGTATCTGCCATTGGAAATTGATTTCGTTGCACAAACATCGTTGCAGTAGGTTTGATTGCTCATCTTTTGTTGTTTGCTTTTCATAAACATTGGTGAGGTTTTGTACTTCACGAGCATTCAATCGAGCATTATAACCAAATCATTGCAACCAAATAAGTAATAATTAATCAACGCCACACCTTAAGCCCAAGTTAGCTATCATTGGACAAAAATAGTACCCGTTGAACTAATTGGTTTTGTCATGGGTAGCCAGGAATGTAGCCCCAAGTTTACATAGACACGCCGAATATCTAACGTTGGCTAATAAAATGAAGTATGTACAGCGAATGATAGCACAGTGAATAGTGAACTTGAATACGAATTCAAAATAATAAAAGATCACATAAACGTAATAAAGGATAGTTCAATTTCTTCTTTTCTCCTCCAGTTACACTTGGATACCCAAATTGATGATGGCTTTGGTTATTTCCAAGTGACGTGAACTAGTATCATTGACCATTGAACTGGCCTTTATATCTGCACATGTTTGTGGTCCACACGTTGGTTTGTAGCAAATCAAATTCAATGTCCAAAATGAAATATCTGTAAATTGATGAGGAAATCACCAGTTTTATCAAAACTTTCTTTCTTAACATGGAAATGTGCCATTCTGTTTGGCAAACATGGTCAGTTTTGAATGCAAGAAGCAAGAACAAAGAAGTGATTTGGCATTAATCAGTTCAATTAGTGCAATAGAAGACAAACAGAATGATGAAATTGACGGAAGATTTTATCAATGTATCAATTCATGAAGTGTGTCATTGAAAGTGTAGCTAAAGGATTCTTACCTTGCGAAATTGAAATATATGTCTTAATGTTGATCCGCAAATTCAATGTCATTTGACAATATACTATATGCCCATAGAAAACGTGTGTGTGACACTTTTGCGAAAATCATACGTTTTCTTTGCTCCACATTTTATTAATAATCACTGTATTTTTTTTGTTTTTAATTTAATTTAGTTTTTATTCTTTTACCTTAGAACAAAGAAGAGCTGAGGCACTTTTTCTTTTCTTTGTTTGTTGATTAAGCATTTTTTCACAAATATCTTCCCTCAGAAATAACCCAGAAACCGGATAGGACTGCTAGAAATAAATAACTCTGAGGGTTAGCATCTATGGTAAAGAATTTGTAGTATTGTTTGATAGAAAAACTTCGATGCGATGGTTCCATAATCAGAAACTAACTTGCACTATTTAACGTAATATCATTTTATTTTAACCCCAGTCAACAATTAGTATTAATTAATAGAACTAATTAAAAATTTACTACGCTGAAAAATGTTGGTGAAATATACCCGGTGTTCAGAAACGAAAATCAAAACTTTTTAACACTTCTTTGGTGACTCGTCACCGTGAGCAGCGACTTCGACCGCCTGTCCAGTGTGCACCTCCATTTTGGTCGATGTTGAGGTGCTATTGGAACCACACTTAACGTTTCCACCACAGACCAATGCTTCATATATAATGCCGCCCGGCCTGTAACGACAGTTGTGTTGCAGTTGGCCTTTGACGATGGTTTTGCCGGCCGGAATTTCTGTTCCGTCATCAGCTATGCAAGCTTTAAAGAATAAAATATTAAATATAAGCATATATTTAAACAATACAGTTTCAAATAAGTACCAGTGATGTTCACACTGCCGTTCGGTTTGCAAACGTATTTGAAACCGTTTTCGGTCCATTGCTCGTTGAACTGGTGAGTCTTGCCATTTTTAGTGCATTGTTTAGCGTTGTCACCAATGGACATGCCTCGATCACCGTGAGTGCCCGTTTGAGTATTGGAAACGTTCGAAACTTGCCCGCTGGCCGAAGTGTCCTCGACCGACTGTCCGATGTTCGGACCTTCGCAAATTACCGAAACTTGGCACGGTTCGGCCGTATACCTGTAGCCGCCTTTCTCGTTTCTGAAACATTTGTGGTAGTAGCCATCGATGACCTTCGACTGTCCAATTGGTAGCGTGACGTCAGCAGACACGATGCAACCTGCAAATTCGAAGCGATAAGACTTTTGTTCTGCTGCTCGCAAACAAATAACGCAACCTGTAATGTTCACGAAGCCTTCACTGGTGCACGTGAATTTGAATCCTTTGCCGTCCCACTTATCACCCGGCGTGTGAGTTTTTCCTTCGTGGATACAAGCGGGTGCTAAACAGGAAACTTGTTCTCAAGTGCCAACTTTCGTTTATTTATTGCACTTACAACCAGTGCCACTGCCATCGCCACCATTGCTTCCGATAGTCATCTGCGTTTTGTTTCCAACCGTCTGTTTTCCTGCGTTAGCGTGCATACCAACCGACTGTCCGCTAGTTTCCGTGTTTGTGTCGACTGACTCTCCACCAACAGATTGCCCGCTACTTTTTGTTTCCACTGATTGTCCGCTTGAATGAGTGCCGCCCGACCCTCCGGTTTTTGAGCCTCCGCATTGAACCGATTCTTTACTGCATGATTGTGCGGAGTACCTCACGCCGCCGTTACCATCGCTAATACATTGGTGAAGATAATTGTCCTCTACTTTCGTTTCGCCAACTTTTAGTGTGGCACCGGATGAAGTTTTACAGCCTAGACATTTATATATTGTACGTTCAACAACTATAGATGCGACGTGACTTAATTTGGTTCCGCTCACCAGATATAGTTATTACTGAATCATCGGAACACGTGACAATGAAACCGGATTTCACCTCCCACTTGTCTCCCGGTTTATATGATTTACCGCCGTCGATGCAAGCCGGTGCTACAAATTGCAACATTGCAATCTATTTCCAGAAGTGGAAACCGCTGTGAAAAACATTACCACCGGTTGCAGCATCTTCTATATGCGTTTTATTGTTCTTGTTCGAACCCGAACCCGAACTTGAACCGTCGCTAAAACCGCCGCATTTATGTTGCACCCCATCAGCACCTAAGACAGTTTCACCAATCTTCGCCGTTACTTCGGTTCCTTTCGAGTCGGTGAAATAACAGCCTGAAGGCAAATAGCGCTTGCTAAATTCTCATAGTACGGATAGCGTGTTGGAAAACCGTTACCGGTTGGAGTGATCGAATTCGATTTGCAAACCAAAATCAAGTTCGATTGCTTAATCGTATCATTCACGTGATAGTATTTTCCTTCGACGTTGCATCTTGGCTCTAAAATGTTCTAAAATGACACTTATGCAAATTTACCACCGCCATAACTGATGGGCCCAAGATTGATGGTCGCACGAAAGATGTTCGACCGACTGACGCTCACGCTGACTTATGACTGTATGTTTCACTGGCTACACGGTGTCCTACTGTTTTTACCTTCCTGATAGTTGACAGTTTTATCTACAATTTGACACTTGTACCAATATCCATCGATTGTTTTCGTCGAGTTGATCGGAATCTCCTGATTCTTAATACGGTCGCTACCGATACAAGCTAAATACAAATGTTGCGGATAATCACATACTGGAACGGCTGGCGAAGATATTACCGATAGGTTCATTATATCCATCTTGACATTTCCATTTCAAGTGATTCCTTGTAAAAGTCTCGCCTACTTTGCATCCCTGGGATGAGGTACTTTCCGAAGTGCCTTGCACCGTTTTAGAACCCATGTCGTCACCTGAAAAATGCCGTAACGAGCTAATTTTCAAATCAGAATTAACACAAAAACTGTTTACTATTTCTGACGATTCTGTTTTTGAAAGATGGTGTGGCAATCACCGAAACGAAAATACAATGACATACGAGAAGAAACTTCATTTTGTTAATGAAAGGTTCGATTTTGGCAAACAGCGCAACCGTTTGACTGTGCGTATTAAAAAAAATTATACCACGCAAGGCAAAGACTTTTAATTTTGTTCCTTACTAGTTTTTAGATACTATCAAAATAGGAATGGTATAAACACATTTGATGAAGATGTAATCTGTTAAATTCAGACAGTTTGCAAATAACTTGGGGAATGTAGTTTGTGTAAAGGTCGACACAAATTTAGTTTTCTATACTCCTTTTTAATTTTGTAATTGTCATAGACTATAAATTTGCCCAAAAAACTGCGAAAAATGAGAAATAAATGTACGCTTATCAATTCAAACTGTGGCATTGTAACAATTGTTATTTTACGTGTTGTTGTGTTTGTTGTTGTTGTGTTTTGTAGTTGTAATCGTAGCCTCGCTTGCAGATGGTGCGCTTGGTAGCTTGGTAGCTTGTAACAAATCGAATCATACTTCTAAGTAAGATAGTAGAAATGTCGAACCTTCTCCGCCTGTCTAAGTCCTGCCCAGGGGGCGGAGTCAATATAAGGAAAGAGCTACTCTATCATCTCCATTTCTTGTTTTTTAATAAAACAATCTAGGTACAGGCAGAATATAAAATAATTAATGTTTCACTGAACCAATATCTATTGGTTTATCTCGGTTGATTTGTTTCGATTTCTTCTTTTCGACAAAGCTCTCCACGCAGAAGATGATCAGGTAGTATAAAAATTGTATTACACTCAGCGTAGATATACCCAACCACAATCCTAAATATAAAAGGTTCAAAAACTGTGATTGCAATAAGTAAAGTGCACTTGCCCAACATTCCACCGAGATCGGAAATGAATGTTATTAAATCAGTAGTTTCGCCAGTTTCGATGACAGTCATTTCTTTCATATTGAAATAAATTCTCGCTGTTATGACATTCGCGAAAGCCGCCTTAACGTAGTCGTCGCTCCAGTTATACTTTTTGCCCATCAAGTGACCAAGGTTTGTGATTTGTTCCAAGTTTGGAATGTGTTGCTGTGTCGTTGTCGTAATGGCTTCGACTGAGAGGAAATCATCGCAGGGATTCGTACAATTTTCTACGCAAGGCAGCAGATCTTGCAAAACTGATTGCTGAGAACTATTGACGCTAAGACAACAAAACTAAGCATCTTATAGCCACATTCCACATTCTTATGCGAAACATGAACTTTCTTACTAGCTAGCTGGATCCGCGTTCGCGCATTTCATCAATTGAGACATATTGCAAAAAGGTAGATCGACCTTCGCTTCGATCAACAAAATGCATCCGCAAGTTTTATTGATCGACTGCAAGTAACAGTCGCAGAAGCAGGTGGACGGTGAGTAACCAGCTTAAAATGACAGATTATTACATCAACGAATTTTCTACATTGTATAATGAGTTCATACCTTTTAAGATTTTCAATGTAGGGTGCATGCGACACGGTTTCGCGAGTATCGCTAATGGTATATCGCTGATTGTATTCTGAGTGATTTTCAATTCGACATCCGATGAAGAGCCTAATTACAAATATTTTGTTTTTAAACACTAAAACCGTCAAGAATTGTTATACCAGGTGGCAACTTAAGTGCGTTGGTCATCAGCGGATCATCGTCGTAACTGAGCGACATAGCGAGTCCTTCTTCGTAATAGTTGTTGAACGGAACATCTTTCATGTACTCGTTTAATTGCGGATTAAGTAGCAGTTTCACTCCAGCAAACGGCCCTAAAATGAGCAAAGAGAGTCACTGAATTAGTAATTTGTCTGTCTTGTTATGTCTTTTATTACGCCCTACCTGGAACTAGTTGCGTGAAATTGAAACTTAATCGCCAACATCGGCCATAAATTGTAAACACCTCCGTAAAATACTCCGAATCCAACGTGTACATTTTACCCCAATTGGCTCGCATGACCATATCTTTGTCATGACCGTACGATTGGAAAAACTTTTTGTAACCGATGCCAGTTTTACGAGTATAATCAGTCCAAGCTTTTTGATACGAATCTGCATATTGGATTTCAGGAGTCATTTCAAGTGGGATGGCGTAATCGCTCGGAAAAATATGGAATAGGTAAGTCAACACTTTCGGATCCAGATTCGTTTCATTAATCACGCTTTGTCTCGCTCTATTGTAATTGCAGATTGTAATCAGTGGAAACGAGAGCCCTTCTGGTACAGTCTGCTTGGAAATTGTTTGCTTGTATGGCTCGCGTTCGACGAATCCTTTAAATGTTCCATACGTTTGAAACAACGTTAAGCCGAGACCGATGAAGATCAATGTGAACCAAAACAATTTGCCAGCAATCGATTTTGCGGAATACCAATCGATTACTCCCATGCACGAAGATACTTGAAAATACAATTCCATCGTAGTTTCTTTCTTGTCTTCCATGATATTTAAATACAGCGAAAAGTTTCCGACGCCTTTCTAACCTTTTTGTGTGAAATAGACCCAACTTTATCGAGAACTATTAACAAATTAATTACATTTTAGTTTAATCGCTTTTAATGTTTTCTTGCTGTTGCTTAGCAAGTCCACTTGGACAATTAGAGGTCATTGTTCGCGACGCAAATGTATGGCAAATGTAAATGGCGCATGTACGGCCATGTACAGGGTGATTCAAAAGAAAGTATGTTTTTTTGAAAATACGATTTCTCATCAACTAATAGTGGTCACTTTGTGACCAGTTTGCAGACGAACCACTGCTTACTTTTTAATCCAAACAAATGACTCTGACTAACCTCGACGTGCTCTTTTCAAATCCGTGATAAAAAAGGTACCTCACCGCTGACTTTTGGTCATTTTCTGACCACATAGTGACCGCTGACCACCAAGAAGTGGACACACACAATTCAATTTATCAGAATCGCGTTCAGCATCTGTCTTTTAGTTATGGCAGCACATTTCACTCAAAACAATCAATTAGTTGATGAGAAATCGTATTTTCAAAAAAACATACTTTCTTTTGAATCACCCTGTATATCTCAAGGAACAATTTGGGTTCGTGTATTCAGAACTGTTCGAAATAACATTAACTACAGCATATGACCCGTTATGGTTGAACGCCCTAAAATTTCCATTAGCATTATTTGCATAATAAAAAATGTAAGATAATGTATTAATTTAATCTTAGTTCGAAGAAAAATATTCCAACTCGAGGTGATGATAGTTATCCACGGAAATACTATACACATAATGAACTCCAAGTTCATTCAAAATTGCAAACTCAAAAAGATTACAGTAAGAATGATGTGCAACTTTTTAACCACTTACACTTTACAAAACGATCCATGCGTCTGTTAATACAACTGAAACATTAGGTGAAACATTTTGTGTAAGTGGTTCAATTAATTGTGTTTGAGCCATGCTTGCGCATCATTCTTACTGTAATCTTTTTGAGTTTGCAATTGTGAATGAACTATAGTAACGAATTTAGCGTTATACTCATACCTATCCAATGTTAAATAAAACGTATCGACACAAAGCTGTAAATGTAGAATTATTAACTGCTTAGCCAATGCGAGAAAAATGCATGTAATTACATTACCATCAATCTAATTATTTTCATACACGTGTGATTCGTAATGAGATGTATGTATAATCAGATGTCTACATGTTTAATTTAATGACTATTACAATTTTCACAAGGCACAATACCTTCATGACATACTAAAATAATTTAATTTTTTTAATTTTCGAACTACTTTTTTAGCTGTTAGGTGTAGTTAATGATCTTCTGAAAAAATGTCGTAAATAATGCCACATATGTATATTACAAGAGCCAAAGCATCTTAACTATTTTGGAGTACGTTAAATAAAAGCCAGTGATTCCCATACATGTTGTTACTTCCAAACATTTTGCCAATGAGGAGAAAAAAAAGGGAAAGAAATATTACTGCGAGTTATGGAGGAATAATGATGGTGCAACACTTTTTGACTTTTTAAAAGTGTTGAAAAAGAATGCTCTCCTGCATGGAGAAAATCGTTTTCTATTCCAAAATATTATACAAACATGTTATGAAATAGTGTTGTATTTTTTGACATAAATTTGTTTCCTGAGCAAATTATTTTAATTGAAAAACAGCGACATGACCTAAAAGGTGTTATTTTCTCGATAAAAAAAATTGCCTTTGCGAAATTATTCATCAAGCCCCTTTTCCAATCATAAAATATATCGAGGACAAGATTTTGCATGAAAAATATATGAGTTGTGTCATAATTCCCTTTAACTCGCAGTAATTTTCCTTTTCATAGTTGAGAAGAAAATGTCCAAGATGGAAATCGCAAAGAAGTCGTCTATGGCTCAATATGGCGAAATAGCAACGTGTATGGGAATCACCGACTGTTATCTAACGTACTCCAAAATTGGAAAGATATTTTGGTCCGTTCTTATCATCTGCGGATTAGCCATGACCTCATTTCAAACTTATGGAACGTTTATGGAATACACAAATGGAACGCCATTCAAGGTCACCGTCTCGAAAGACAGCGCTCCCGAAATGAAATTCCCACTTATCACTGTATGCAATTTCAATAGAGCTAAGCAAAGTGTTATCAACGACACCCATCTGGATCTGAATATCCTGGTAGCAATTTTCCAACTGTTCCCGGCATCTTACGACATATCGCTAGCATCAACCGGAAAGTCGTCGGCTTTTCTTTTTGATGATGCGTTAAAATCGTACATGCCGAAACTCAGCCAGGAAAATGTGAAAAAGTTTTTTCGAAAGTATGGACACGGAGCGAATGAGAGTATTTTGTCTGCAACTTTTGGTAACGGGTACAATTTTCAATCGGAAAACTTTACCGAAGTGTACACGACGAATGGAAGGTGTTTTCGCATTGATATTAACTTACCGCAACCACTTCCAGGTAAGATCCAGAAATCGAGACATCAAGATGAAATTAATCATTTTTGTTGGTTTAGGATCTTTCGCTGGTGCAAAATTGATGCTGAACCCTCAGTTGAACGAATACATGACTGACGTGGTAGTTAACAATTATTTTCAACAAGGATTCGCTATTTCGCTTAGTTACCTTGATGATCCAACAATGTCTGAAGCGATAATCGTGACACCAGGTGAATTCAGATGTTTAGGATGTTTAGAAGACAGAGACGGAGACGGAAACGTGTTGCATATGCTGTATTGCACAACCATGAATGGATTTTTAGGCTCGGCAGCAAACATTCAAATGAAAGTTACGCAAAACATATTCACCGACACTGACTTTCCAATCCGAAAAAAACCGTGTCTAATTAATCCTACATTGAATATCTTGAAAGGTGATTTGGTTCTTTTAAATTTATCATCTAATTTCTGTCGATTCTCAATCTCTTTAGCTAACTACACACCTCAAAACTGTATATGGGATTGTTACATGCAAGTAATTTACAAGAAATGTGGATGCATTTTATTCGTCGACACAATCGTAGATCACATTCCTCTTTGTAATATTACAACATCAATAAATTGCGCTACTTCGAATCCTATGGACCAGGAGTTAGTTTCACTATTGATAAAGTTTTGAAAAGTTTTGATATGCTGTTCTCAGGTTAACTGAAATTTGGATGGCTAACATCGGATCCGAAATTAGCACGTGTTCCAAGAGCTGCTTAACTGTGTGCGAAAAACATTTGACGATCGATACAACAATGAGCACGACCAAACTGAAAATTAACAACCTGCATCAGGCGGTTAATATAGTGAAGCGCATGGGGCCGAATTGGTCGGATGATTTCATGAATGATGCTATCGAAAATTTGATTATGATCAAGATATATTTTTCATCAACAGATGTTAATGTCGTAGAAACGGGAGAGGTGCCAGTCATGACTTTTATCGGAAATGTTGGTGGCCAGTTAGGTAAAAAATAATGTGGGCTAACTGTATGCGCGACACTGACTACTCGTTTTTCAGGGCTTTGGATGGGTATATCGATGTTCAGTATTGTGCAGATTTTGTACTATGTGTTTCTAGCGTGTTGCAATGGCGAATTTTTCAACACACACAACGATAATCGAATTCGGAATATACCGATTAAGACTGCAGTTTCCATTCCATCCGAATAGACATATTCGGTTTTTGCTCACTTTCGCGCAGTTTATCATAGCTGCAAAGATTATTAACAATTTTTCATTTTGGGAACTATCGAAGGAAAAGTTTTCATGTTCGCGTGTGTTGTTAAGTCAATAACGTATCTGTTTGACTGATTAAATTATTACCATAGTGATAAGTGTCGGACGATGCAGGTTCATTCGTACCCGACTATTGATCTAACAATCATGACGACCGTGAACAACTAATAATGCTTTTGAGATATAGTTATTATTACCTTTGAAAAAAAGTGCTTGTTATTTGTGTCATTTTCACTGGAACGTTAAAAAACATAGTTAGTTCTTGGTATTACGTGTTCCTACTATCCAACAGGGTGCGTTAAAAGTAATAAGCATAGTATGAGGTGTAATAAAAACTGTAAGTTAGCGAGTGGTCACTCGATTGTAAGATAATGCTCTGACCCAGGAATGTTTTAGTAGTAACCCCTATTGCTTCCAATAAGTGACTAATTAGGTGATGCACTCATTGGCGTGACATGGCTAAGTGTATTTAGTCTTACAGTTTTTGTTTATGATGTCTTCGAATAAGGAGCAAACAACGTTCGACGAATTTTGCGAGAATACGAGTTGCCAAGGAATCATCGATTGGCATTTGGCAAAATCAAAAATCGCTAGACTGTTTTGGGCTTGTCTCGTGATCACTGGCCTCTCCGTGACAATATTTCAAACTTATGGAACATTGAAAGGGTTTTTCGACAGTGGTTATTACGCGATTACCGTTTCGAAAGAGAACACTCACGCTGGCATACCATTTCCTTACATTACTGTATGTAACTTTAATCGTGCCAAACAAAGCGTGATCAACGCTACGAACCTCGATGAGAAAGTGCTGCCGTATTTATTTCAATTGTTTCCAACGTATTACGACATACCGTTAGCAACTTTGCCGTACGATAAACTGATGTTGTACCAGCAAGCCTTCGACAATTATGTGGCGCAAGGCGGCGAAAGTGACATTAAAAAATTTTTCAAACTCTACGGTTACGGCCATGAGGATATTATTATGTTAGTAACGTATGGTGGAAAGGGTTCAGTAATACAAAGCTTTATGGAAGAATTCACAATTTATGGAAGGTGTTGGAAGACAGTGATAAACGAAAGTCAACCAATGGCAGGTGAAATTTTTGAATACTTTCTCCCGGTTAAGGGTTAATGTTACGGCTGAGGTCAGGGTCAGAGGTCGACAGTGCGAATCTAATCCTAATGGCCACGAGCAAGTTTACTCGCCCCTATGTCAACACTTTTTTTCAGGTTCTCACGTTGGTGTGAAAATACTACTAAATTCTCAGCTCAACGAGTACATGACCGACGTAATCTACAACAATTATTACCAAGAAGGATTCGCCATTTCATTAAGCTACACGGATGAGGCTCTCATGTCCGACGTGATTACGATATCGCCAGGTACACCATGCCATACACTCATTTTGTTTTCGCAAACACTTATCGGAATGGATTCGACGTTCCTTAAGGCACATCGGTAAACATTGCGATGAAGGCAACGTTAAATCGAGTCAGCATTGCTTCATTCCCGATAAGGCCGAAACCATGTCAAAATAATCAAATTCTACAAATTATAAAAGGTTTCACATTCATTAACGACATTCACGGATTAAAGCTAAATGATTAAGTATTTAATTATTTCAGCCGAATACTCAGTTCAAAATTGTCTCCACGACTGTTACATGCAGTCAATATACAATGTATGCGGTTGTATACTGCTCGCTGATACTCAAGTAGATTTGCCTTTATGCAACTTGTCGATTGCGATAAACTGCTCAACACCGAATCCGATTTTTGCAACGTAACATTAATGAAATTGCCATGTAACGCGTTCGTGACCCGATGAGACTTTTAGCGCAAATTCCCTGTACGTTGACAAAGTCATACCGGGGATAATGGAATGTTCGAAAGGCTGCCAAAATCCGTGCGACGACTTCATGACGATTGAATCGACGATGAGCTCGACAAAAATGCATCTCGTCCAACATGAAGAAACAATTCCAATCATACAGCAGATGGGCAAAACGGCCAATTGGACTTACGATTTCGTCAGAGAAGCGCTAGAGAGCGGCGTAATGGTCAAAATCTACTTCTCAACTATGGAAATGTCGATCGTGGAAACTGGGGAAAGCACGCCGATCATGACGTTAATCGGCAACATCGGAGGGCAACTAGGTATGTAGCTTTGTTTCGTGGTGGCGCAAGCAACAAGCTAAATTAATCATTGTCTAGGTCTGTTTATGGGCATATCAATTTTTACCGTCATCCAAGCCATTTATTACATTGTCATCGGATTCTTCGAAAGGAAGAAGCGCATGAAGGACAAAATGAAAAAGAAATGCAACAAAGTTTTGAATGTGCAAACAAAAAATTGAATTTCTTTTATAAACTACAATAAAAATTTTAACTGTCAGTGCTGAATTACGGCTGACGACCTTGCTGACCATTTGTTTGATCGACGTTAGGCGCTCGACCTTGTTGGCCGTTGGTGCCATCACCGCCGTTAGATTCGATGGGTTGACCGATGTTCGGGCCTTCACATTGGACGGATATCTTGCACGTATCCGCTGTAAATCTGAATCCGCCCTTCTCATCTTTGAAACATTTCATGTAGTAGTCGTCGATCACCTTCGATTCTCCGACAGCAATAGTGGCACCGGACGGAGCCACGCAACCTGCAGAAAGCGGAAATGCGAAAAGTTGCATAAATACAATGGAATCATAAGCACGATAAAGGATAGCAGTTAGACTGAAATGGAAGGTGTAATTAGCACCAACTCTCTAGGTTTGTATTTACCCTTTAAAGTCAATCGCTTTCTGCCTAATTTACAACTAGCTACATTGAAGAGCGCGAAATCTCATCTTGCTCAAGTATCCCACCGAACCCAGGCCCCTAGGGTGGCAAGCAAGCGACATTCCAATACGCCAGGCGCGCAATACAATCGAACCATTCTTTACCAATAACGGCGATGATTCCGTCATCAGTGCACGAATACATAAACTGCCGTTTCCCTTGCCACTTATCGCCAGGTTTATGAGTCTCCCCTTCGTAGATGCATGCTGGTGCTGAAACAAACTAATGTTTCACCAGCTTTCAACCAAGTCTGCATACTGCTCGTCATACATCCTGTTGCAATGTTGCCCGTTTGGTTGACTCCGTCACCCAATCCGCCGCATCGATGTTGCACATTATCAATCATGATGGTTTCACCAACTTTAATTACGTTTTCTTTGCCCTGTGAATCTGAGAAATAGCAACCTGAAATAATTATAATAAAGCAAACATAATCTTATGGCCCACAGTTATTTATTGATTAATTTCACCAGTTTGAACAACAGCCTTCGAAGTGCATTGCAAAATCATACTGGATTCTTTTATTGTACTGTTAACATGATATAGTCGCCCATTGAAATTGCATCTTGGTTCTGAATGAAAGTAGAAAAATCTTTGATGTTTAAGAGTTTTATGTCACAGTATGGGTAAGGGTAACAGTAATGGGTTAGAATCAACAAAAGGGAAGGGTAAAGGGCAAGGGCACACTTAAAGATAAGGATAAGGATAAGGGTAGGAGAAAGTAAAAGTAAGGATAAAGGTAAGAGTAAGGGTAAGCCTAAGGCTAAGGCTAAGGCTAAGGCTAAGGCTAAGGCTAAGGCTAAAGCTAGGGCTAATAGTAAGAGCAAAGGGAAGGGGAAGGAAAAGGGCAAGGTAAAGGTTTAGTTAATTGTAAAAGTAAGGGTAAGGGTTAATTCTATGACAGGGTAAATGTAAGGTTAAGTTTGTGTAAATGTTAGTGTTAAGGCTTTTTAATTGTGGCACGGTAAGGGCTTTGGTTGTTATTACCTTCCTGATAGATTACATTCGTGCCAACAATTTCACACTTGTACCAATAGCCATTTATTGTCTTTGTAGAATTAACTGGTATTTCTGCATTATTAATTCTATCGCTGCCAATACACACTAGAAAGTAAATGATTATATTCTGTAATTTCTTAACTGTGTGCCACACATTACCCATTGGTTCTGGAAAGCCATTTTTGCATTTCAGCTTAATATGTCCAGATGTGGAAATATCACCTTCGATACATTGCGCTGTATCTGCGTCACCTTGAAAATAGCCAATGGATAAATTCAAATAAAAACTGTTGGTTTCAATGAATGAACCCCTACCTTCATTTAATGGTTTTCCACACACGGAAATGAAAATGCAAACACTAAATGCAACGATTTTCATTCTGGAAACTAAAAACATGTCAAAAAATCGACGATTCTCTGTTACGACGATTCTCAATTTTTGCCATTTAAGTTGCGCAGTTGCACATCAAAATGCCCCTTACTAGTTTTCAGTCATACTTGATTTCATTTCACTAAAACCACACTCTCAAAACAAAACTTTCACAGCTGAGAGCTAAAAAATGTAGGCGGGTACGAAATTATTTTTAAAAAGTTCTAATAAAACTACCAATTTGTCAGTCACCTAGTAAGTTTTGTCATAAATATGCCCAAGTTTCCTGTATTTTGTTTTCGAAAGAGGCAATGTTCAGAAATCCAGTTTAGTCAGGTTAGGACACTAAAATCACAAGCGATTGTTTGAGAAAAGAGGAAGTAGTAAATGACACCGTTTCAGTGAAAATTGATTATGATGTTGTTGTTCATAAAATTCAAATAAAATTTTCATCCACCATCTACTTTATACAACTCTTTTTCAAGAACAATGCACTTGGGAAAACGAATTACAGTGAACACCCTTACATGTATCCACCCACAGTTATGCAAAACCTTTTAGCTAACGATATATCTATAGAGGCAATGAAAGATAGAAAGGTTGCATAATTTTAAAATAGTCGACCAACAGATCATAGCGACCACATCAGCGGTCGCTTCTATTACGTTTCAATGTACTTTCGCGCCGAAATTAAAAAATAAAACAACATATTTCTCATTAAAACAACCTTTACCAAGTCTTAATTTGTTTAATTTCCAATTGCTATGCATGTAACCAACAGAAATATGTTCGATGGACCCGCCCGGCGACATGCAGGAGCAAGCGGCACACCGGGAACAACATCAGATCGAGTCTCAACGACTTCCAATACTGAGGTTACTACTGTAGATGACGATCTTGTTGATTGTAGAAGGGCTATTGGGTTTCATGAAAAATAATTAATATCAATGCTGGACACTTTACTGGACGCTTCAAAACCAACTCTCAAACTTCTTGATAGCTTATTTAGTTAAGCTACAAAATTAACTTTGAAAACCTACCAATCACAATCGTCGATCATGGTTTGCTCGTTAGTCCAGAAATTGTTGCTCGCAGATTAAACGATGTGGGAGCCCGTTCAATTGCTCAAATCCCTTGATGTTTTAACCTCGAAAGATCCACAGTAAAAGAGGTCAATCAATGGCGAAGCAAATTATGATTTGTGTATCCAGAAAAAATTTGTTTTTTCCATTTATAGTGAAAATTGTTATCCACTGATGTTGTTGATCGTCAACACCAAATCAGGACGAGGCTAGCTCGTTAAACAAGGTTCATTATCAACAGTCGTCCAATTTTAATGACAGATTGTTTATAACAATTTTTATACAGTACAAGAAATGGTTTTGCGACACATGGTAAATATTACTACCTCTGGTCCGAAATAATAGTAGCAAACGTTCCTTTTTTTTGTCCCAAAATAAAAGTAGCAAATCAAAAAAAATTTTATTAT
>JAQGBA010000980.1:0-20359 GCA_034698125.1 Prionchulus punctatus
GATTGATTTGATCCCTTAAAAAGAAATAGAGTTTGTGGAACATTTTTGTTTACGGTACTGAAATAATTACATTTTTACTATTGTTGGAAAACATTTTTATGTCCCTAGCCCTACTAATATTTTTATGATAATACTTTGCGGATCAAGAATTGAAATTGTCAATAAACCATGCTTGCAACGGGAAACTCATTTGAAAACACTAAATTTTACTTTGGAATTCAATTTAATTCGATTCGTTGTACATTTGAAAGAAATTAATATTGACATTTTTTTGTTTTTATATCGGGTGTCCCAGAAAGAATGAGCCTCTTCATTTTCGTTCATTAAAAAAAACTATCGAACCTTTTCAAGTGCCAATAGGCTCAAAAGATGCAGAATTCAATTCTATACAAGAAAAACAATCTTTATTTTTTACAATATTCTCCACGAGTTAAACGAATTGAATTCAAACAAACAGACCAATTTGAACAAGATTTCCTTACAATTTCCAATAATATTCTTTTTACAGCGTTTTAAGCTTTTTTTGGAAAATACCAAATTTTGGATGTCCTTACTTTTCATGGTGCCACCGCCCCCAGGGCCCACACTTGTAACTCTGATAAGCCTATCTTATAGAGCACAAAATTCTGCATCTTTTAAGTGTAAAGTGAACAACGCAACATCACTATAAGAAGTGTAAAGTGAGCTTCAACGAGAGGCTCATTCTTTCTGGGACACCCGATACAACCTGATATCTCGTCGATTTCAGCTAACAGCAGCTTACAATTTTTGATTTCGTCATGAAATGATTTTTTGACTTACTTTCTTCGTCGTCACCATTGCAATTAATTGCAAACACAAACGAGAAGGCAAGCAATAACTTGGTGCGCTTGTGCAACATTTTCTGCGTGCTGACTGCAAAAAACGAATTCGTGAAAATCTTTTCATTCAACTTGATAAACGTTGCGAATCTTCGATTTCTTTTCATGAATTTTTACAATTGACAACAATATGTTTTTCAAAAAAAAAAAACATATTTTTTATAACAAACCTACTGTTTTGATGTTTCATCCAAATAATTAAGGAATTAATTGTGATATATTTCTTGTTTCACATTAATTAACGATGTTCTTTACTTCGTAAATCAAAAAAATTAACACTTGCATGAACAATTTGCTAAGTATAAAAATACAACCAAATTGCAAATAAATAAAATGATAATACACAAATAATTTACAAAGAAATCACGTCGTCTTGTAGCATGAAAAGTTGCAAGGAAGAACAAGTTTTTTAGTTTCACAATAAACTACCGCAAAGTGCTGTACATTCGTTTTCTGTTGAAGTACCAATTCGACTCAGCGAATTTTCGATTTTTTTATAGTTGCCATTGTAGTCCAAAGACTCGTGGAAGAATGCAATTATTTTGTTTTCACCGTACAATTTCACAAACAGGAATGTTTTTCTGATTTATTGGAATGCAATTGGAAGTGATGCTGTTCGTCAGAGAATTTCGTGCTGATTCAGAAATGAATTTCGCCTGCTCGAATATGCCGGACTCAGCGACGGACTCGACGGACTGACCACGACGATTTCCGGCGGCGGCGTGATCAGCAGCGGCGAAGGCGTTTTTTTCGACCTGGCCGACATCGGACTGAGGAGAAACTTCTTCTGTTCGTCGTTCATTTTGCCCGGTACTTTGCTCGTGTCGCTGTTGCCGTCGAAACTCGGATTTCTCGATGACGAGGGCGAGACACCTTCAGAGTCCATGCCGTCGTCGTGACTCTCGTAATATTGCGAACCCAGCGAGCATCCGGCGGACTGAAAACAAAAAATCCTGCAGCATTAGTCTACTTTCTCACCTTCTCGATAAACACAAAAATAAATAATGCGATTAACAGCAAATCGAATGATCAATTGCCGTCTTAAACTGCATAATCGCAAGTCGGACAAATAAATCTCAAGACTCGGATTGAGGAAATTAATGCCGACGGTAAACAGAAACAAATCCATCACGCGACTGGACGTCGGTCGCTCGGGGATTGAAACAGCGAAAAAAAGCAAAAAATCTTAATCTAGCCAGCAAAAACGGCGTCAAAACAAAAATCGCGATATCAACCAACAAACTATTTACCATCATCAGATCTAATTCTTTGGCCGAACATCTCGGCGTATTTACTGCATATGTACTGTGAAATTTCTTGTAGTCGATTTGATATTCGCCGTTTTGCTTTTGATACGTAACAAGTTTTTCGAATCTAAAAACAAGGAATCTCCGTAAATGAAACCTCAAAAACAAAATATCGGCACAGCTTTTGACGTTACGAGTTGAATGTTCTGCAAGTTAAGCTCAAAGAATAGAAGCAGAAGTTGTAAAATCGGTGCCGACTTCGACGATTCTGATTTCTACATGCTGCGACGATGTAATTAGCTTATTGCGATTTATTAAATCATGATTTCTTCTATGGAATGTAAAAAGAAAATCGACAATGATGTTGACGGAAGTAATAATAAAATGGTGACGTCAAACAGCGGCGTGTTTCTATTTTTGTCCTCGCAACGACCGAATGAGTAATCGGTTTTGAGAGCGAAAACTATTTTAAATTGTCGTATCGCCGCAAAAAGCAATGACGTCAATTGGTGATTCTAAATTGAGGTTTTTGGCATTGGTCTCGCGCTCTCTCCTCACTTCAACGTTTTGGTAAACATCGAGGGAAAAAATTACTGCGTGTTTTCATAAAATTAGAGACCGACGACGATTTGAGCTAGACGGGTGGATATATTTTTGAAAAAATATAAATCTTGAAATAGATTTGCGTCATGCACGCATCACAGAAAGATTCATTTTTAGAAATACGAAACGTAAAAATAAAACTAATGCGGAGTGGAACAGTTTTTTGCTCGATGCTTGTAATTTTTAGATGTGATTCTATGTACAGAAAGATCTAGAAACGTCCTTGAAGAGCAACAATAGCAGAATGGCTTATTCTTCGGCTCCGCGTACTATAACTGATTTGCACGTACACAGGCACCTTACCTATGTCCCCACATGATTTCGCTCGGAAGATAGGACGTCCTCGCCTGAGCTGTCATACCGGTACTCTCGACGATACCCTCCAATATGACGATTATCTCGAATTGAGCCGTGGTAAGGTCGTTAGCTGCATAGTCGTACAACGGGCTAGTCTTGTCGATTATGTGGCATATGGTTATTGGCCACACGAGGAATATTCGATCCAGTCCCCGACCGAATCCGACGTCCATGTCGTACTGTTGCAACGGCAGTAATTCACCTTCGTCGGTAACCCGTTTCTTGATCATTTGCAATCGAATGTGTGCTTGCACCAAGTGCGTATTGCGCATATCGCCGACACGAAACAAACAACATAGCTGCCCGTCTCGTAACGATATACAAGCGTCTTTGCTGAATATTAATGTCTCGGCTCGTTTCTTCGGTCGAGCCAATTTAGCGAATACTAAACCGGCCATAAACGATTGTATCAGCAAACCGCATATTGACTGCACGCATAATGTAAAAATAGCAGTTCCGCACTTTGTAGTTAAGAATCTAGAATACGGGCAATATTATTATGTGAAGACGATTGGGCAAGCGCTTAGATTCTCATTCATCACTGGTGCGATGCTGTAGAGCTGGTTCGTACCTTTTACCATATCCAATTGTGTGTTGCGTTTCCACCGAGAACAAGAATACCGATACAAAGTTGAACACGTTGAACACGCACGGCTCCCATTCTTTTTCGCCGAAATGTTCGAAATCGCCGTGTACGAGACAAATTATAAAGTAAATTATTGCAAAAAATGTCCAACTGGCGACAAAGCCGCTTGCGAATAGTAGCAAAATGAATTTCCAATTGACATCAATCAGTGTTGTAAAAATATCCCTAAAAATTTAAGATAGTGCTGCATATAATTGAATTTCTAAGTATATATTAGTTTACTTTTATAAATTAATTGAAACTTCAAAATTACTGAAAAATCACCTAATGTATTGCCTTTCCTTCCTTGGTACGTTCAAATGAGATACGTTGCAATCGCCGTTTTTGTGCACTAGCCTGCTCCTTTTCATCTTCTTCACTGTCGATTGTCGTCTCAATTTCGATCTATCGAAAGCGTTCGCCACAGTACCGCCGAACGGCAGCGTTTCTTTGCCCCACGAACGAACGCTTTCTGAAACTGAATACGAATTAAAATTAATTATCGAATCCTTACAAACTTTCGCCGAAGTCACCGGAGTCACTCATCGAAGTCCGTCTTCGGTGCACAGCTTGCGACCACAATCGCTTGTTGCAGATCGAATATGGTCGCTAGCCCGGGACACTGGATATGAGACACTTTTATGTGTGTAGCGAGCGCGTTTTTTTAGTTAATTCTCTATTCATTCGAGCATTTTTAAGGCGAACATGCGATACGGTCTACATGTATACGACGACTAGTAAATTAATGGACATTTCTATTAAAACGTTAATGGCATTCGCAAATGAGGCATTAGAAAACAAAAAAAACACGTTAATTCGTTTCTAAAATTCACTCGATGACAGCAAAATCAGATCCAGGAAGCTTAATGGATGTATCAAATTTTCAACGTGGGCGTGGGTTGAATGTTACCAAAAAAATGAAGAGGCACGCATAACTAAATTGAGATTCATTAAAATTATTTATGCATCAAATTTTCGCTCGATAAATTACTAGCCGATCGACATAAACAAACTTATGCATACACATAGCGAGGAGGTTCGTGATTAAGAATACGATTTACATGAAATTAACTGTGAAGAAAAAACAATCATAACTCATTTACATAATGAAATCAAGAATATTTCTCCTGCAAGATTTTTGTTTTTCAGCTCAAAAGACCAGTCCAGAATTCAAAAGACCACTTCAGCAAGTGAAAGGACTTCTACTATTTGATATTTCGCTGTACAAGGACCATTTCAACTTGTGAAATTTGTTGTTTTTTTTACCCATGCTGAGTTTTCTGGAAGCCTTTTTCACGTCGTTGATCGACAACAATCCGTCGGATTTCGCTTGCTCATCGAGCGTTTCCAACGAGGCGTGTTTCGAAACGCTGGTCTCGGTGATTTGATGAGGATTGAAATGACCATTTGGCATTTGCAAGCTGAACGCCCGATTTCGCCTAAATCGGTTGTTCATCACCGCTCCGCCTTTCTCCTTCTTGTTCGCCGCCGTTTCGGACATGCCGAGATAACTGAAAATGAAATGAAAAACAAAAAGAGTTAAAAAAAACAATCCGATAACCGGCACGAATGATGGATAAGTTATGAGGGATCGCGAGGATGATGAGAAAGAACTAGCGAGCGCATTAATTTGCATAGAATATCGCGCAGCAAGCGAACTCGCCGCGAAAAAAGAGCTTGAATGAATTAAACTTTTCGTCGTACTCCAGGGGAAGAGAGACATGCGAGCGATGAGTAAAATGATCATCAGTGGAGGAAAAAAAACTAACGGAACATTCTTTTTGAGTTCGTCGTCGACGACCCTGGCTCGTTATAGACGATGTTGCGTCACTGATTGATATCGACTGGCCAGGCCGAAAAATTTGTCTTCGCCGACTTAGTTCGGTGTCATTGCACACCGTTATCGGGCGTAAATTCAAATTTTACGCTCGCAAGCTAGCTAGCTAGCGCAATTCTTCTTTTCATTTGCTAGCTAGCTTCTTTCGCTCGCTAGATTATTCTCCGCTTTTGCTTGCTAGCCGAGCTCTCGTTACCCTTTTTATAATCTTTTCTTTTATTGTCTCGGCTAAACGTTTTGTCGTCGAGTCGATGTAAATTTTTAATTCGAATAAGCCATTTTTCGTTGAACGACTGCCAGTTTTAAGATTATAATAAATCCGACAAGATTTTTCCAGTTTCCGAGCGAAAAAGAGGAAAAAACAAAATCAACCGATTTTCAAAGACGATTAAATCGTCACGAAAACTAATTTCTAATTGAGGAATTCTCCAGTTTGGACATTCATCATTGCAACGAAATAAGATTCCGACAATCCCCGCATGTACGATTTGGAATAAATTTCTCACTGATGATTTGTTTTTTAAACAAATTTCCAACAATAAAAACAAATTACAATCAGAATATTTGTTTTTCGATGACGATGACAACCGTGACAGCCAAAGTCAGCGGAAATCGTCGTCGTCAAACGTCGACGATCGTTTTTCAACAATGGTGTCGTCGTTCGACTCTCAGAGTCTTTCCTCCGTCTGTCTCGAGGGAAGGAAACCTTTGGGGGAGCCTAATTTAATTATGACGAGCCTTTTGTTTTCAAAGACGATTTCCGAGCACCATCGCCGACTTGCTTATTGACTTGCTCGTTTAGCATGTACAAAAACGAGCTAGCCGTCGTTCATCACCATCCAACAATTGTAACAATGGATAGACGTTAGCTCGGGAGGTGTCGCGGGTCGATTCCTCAGAAACGAGTCCGAGAAATCCATTTCGAACATATTTTCTTTTTTTCGGAAAATCGGATTCTGAAAAAAGGTAGATTTCCTACGTGCAGTACATTCAGTACGTTCCTACATGAGACAATCGAAAAAATGCAGCCGTTGTTTATTATCGAGGATTATCCAGCTGGAAACGAGCGCATATATAAAAGTGAATGAAATAGAAAGTCTACGGGTTTAGAAAGTAGAGACGAGACGAGAAATTAGAAACGCCTATCTATCTCGATATAATGTATTTAATGTCGCTGTCGGCGTTATAACAAATAGAATCGGCGACGTAAATTTTTTCAACTCGAGTAATTAGTTGAAACGGAGACACATTTGCATGCACGCGAACTTACATTAGCCATTGAAAAAATTGAAGAAGTATTACATCGTTTGGATGATTCGGACCAGTTGAGCTGATGCAACTCTTGAATTCCTGAAGCGAAATCCTGAAGGATCACTTCAACGATTCGTTAATACTTCCTTGTAAACTTCAGCAAGATAATTTGCTTGTTTAGCGCGATTCATCTCTCGAGACAGAAAACTAAATAAATAATTCGCAAAAACAAGAAAACATCGGTAAATCGAAATCAATTTGATACATATAAACACCAGCAGGAGCTACATATTTAAACAAAAAATCAGCTGATTCTGCGAGCGTTGGGAATTTGCTTGATTACTGTGTCAAATCTGAATAGGCAAAGTAACCAGATGGATTACTAAATAGTCTCAAAAAACAACAAAACAACATCAAATTGATACATTTTTTATAAACAAAAATGCAGAAACGAGATTTAAACAAAAAATCAGCTGTTGTTTAATTGAAATGCCATCCACGGTTTGAAAATGGTGGGCGCGTAGTTTTTTTTACTCGATTGTTAATTAAAAATAACACGGAAACCATGCCCACGTATACGAGAAGACCTTACGCTTCAAGATTCCAATTAAAATTTCGTCAGATAAAATTCTATCATACTTTCAGCGTTCTTTTTTGTTTAAGAAGTTTGTTTTACATTGCATTTAAAATTTTGTTTTAAAAAAGTTGACTAAGAAAATAGACAACTAGCAAAAATACATGTGTAGCTAAGTAAATTTCCGGGCAAAAAGTTGTTTCTACCACAAAGTCAAAAGTTTTGACTTGATAATCAAGTAAAAGGACAATGATAATTTCAAACTCGGAAACACTAAATTCTAAAATGGAAACACTAAATTAGGATTTTTGTTTTCACAACAATTTGTCTTGTCAGTGAGTAGTATAATAATGGTCATTACTGACTTCAGTAATGTATTACTGTGGGTGTCACTGTATACCGTGTGATAATTTTATCAGAAGCAGTTAATCATTTATCTGATTATACTTATTAATAAATGATTAATTATTGTAATTTTGAAAGAATCAGTCAGATTTGCATTTCCTGTTTTAACTCGATGCATCTAATTATAGACTGTTTCTATGCATTTTATTAATCGTAAACAATACCTTTTTCTAAAATGACTTTGCACGTCACTGCATTCCAGAATTAGATTATTTTTCTTTCGAAAATAATTTTGTTTATTTGCAGATGATGATATTCCATCGGCTTGTCATCACAAACAAGCGCTTTAGAAACGTGGTGCTAAATAGATGAGACTCGATCCAACGTGTTTTTCTTCACAATTCGTCTTCATCTTACGTCAAACGAGGTTCATCGGAAAAAAAACAAATATAAAGTCGTCAGCTGCTAATTTCTCAACCTCGATTTGTTCTAAACGGCAACAGAGAAACAAGCAAAAGAACATCTAAACACCGCAAAGTTAACTTAAGAGAGCGGATTATTCACGAAAATTTCAACAAATCAAACGCCTGCGCATCGCTTGTCGAATGATCGAGAGGGATTATTCTTGTTGAACACGATCATAAAAAGAACATTTTTTGTGAGGAAAAACTTTCAAGCTTACTGAGGCGAGCGGAAGGCAAGAAGTTGAGCAACAACAACTTTCTAATTGCTTTCGCTGCATTTTATAGTTCGAATTACAGCGTTTTGCGGCCGGCGGATGTGAAACGTGTTTTTGTCACTCATCGATAATCAATCGGACGAAAAACGAGCACTTTTTGACTTTGTCTCCTTGCGAAGGGCGGAAATCCGCGTTTGAAAAACGAATTAGACGCTGTGAAAAAAAGCACCCCGCTTTTGTTTTTAGTACATACATAGTTTGTTATTGGTGTTGTTTTTTGTTTTTGCCACGATGAATCGAGTTCGTCAACGAAGAAACTGTCGACCACCATGTGCGTCTTATAATTGGTTGACGCTTGTGAAATTACTGTAGATTTTGCTGTATAACTATCCGTCCAATTATTAATCAGCCGCAGTTATGAAAAATAATTCGAGAAATCGAGCGTTCAGTTTGCAAATGGCAAAAAGTCCATTCATGTTTCCGGTCAGGGTGGACACGAATTTGTCGAGGCACGCTTCATTGGAGGACATAGAATCCAATGATCATCCGACGTCCAATGGTACGCTTGGAACTAAAAAACAGCCGAGCAAGTTGAGTATCGGTAAGTTGCATTCGGAGTGGAGTTACATTGGAATTTTGTTAAAATCGACACTCGTTCCTGAAACATGTGTAAATACGAAGATTTTCCTCGGATGGCCTCTGGTGAGACAAATTTCAAGATACATAAAGACATTTGAGGCCGCTATTTTAGTTTTCTTGACTTTGCCTGAAGTTTCACTCATTTGAGGTACTTTTTTTCGAGTCTGTCGTATTGTTCTTGTAAAAACTGGAATTAGTCTCTAGTCATGCAGATTTCCCTCAGTAAGTCGCAAAGTTCTCATAACGCTGTCTACAGTATTTTTCCTAATTCGTCGCGTGGTTTTCATTTTTTTTAACATTTCCATTAAATCCGTCGAACTGTCTTCTAACATGATTTTTTTCTTCATTCCTTCTCTAATTCCATTTTGAAACATCATTTATCCCAAAGTAAAAACTAGGAAATGAACCCTTCGCGAATATCCCCTTCCCCCTCTCTTTCTCTTCCTGTTGCCATGTTCATTTCGTGTTTCGAAATTATACTTCAAATAGGTAATAAAATATCTCGTAATTGGTGCCAAGACAAAGAGCAAGTAATCAAGAATTAATGAATAAAATGTTTGCATGGCTCGTATGTCCGACGCGTGTATGTGTGCACCCCTTAGCAAGCTATTTCTGAATACTGGGGCGATAGACGGCTAGTGGAGAACTATGGGACGGAAATCCATTGCGTGTTTCGAATTAATTATGGTATCTCGTTAACGTTTCCATGAAAATGACAAATGTGTGTTTAACTGAAATAGAATATAAAAGTATATTATTGAACAATTCATCGGTGGCAAAATGTTGTTGGCTAGTGCCAGTTAGTTGCTCGCGGTTTCATTTTCCCCAACTACAGTAAGCCCCGAAGTGGTGGTGGTTTCGAACAAACACCAGTCGCGATCAACTGTTCATTGAATTTTCGTTTTTTGATGGTATTGTTTTTGTGTGTTTCGCAAAAGTCTCCCGAAAGATCTGTTCATTATCGAGATTGGTTTAATTCGGTTTGAGACACTTTTACTTACTATCGTCCGTGGTCCCAAATCGAATATAGTCGACGATACTCATCTCAGCATTTTTCAATACCGCTTATCGGCTGAAAAAAATGATGTTCGGTCGCAAAAAACGAAACGAAATTTACGATCGGCTCTTGTCACCCGTTTTGCTCACTCAACAACTATTATTGAACAATGAATACGCCGAAAAGCTGTTGGATCACGTAAAAATAATAAATGAAGATGGTAAGCGAGTACATCGAGCCAAAAGCTAAACACAATCAAGAGTCAGTGCGATTTTGTGTCACTTCCTCGCTCTAACTTCGTCCCAATTCATCAAAAGACTTTCAGGACGAATAATTTATTTTTTCGGGGTACTTTCACGCTGAATTTCGTTAAGTGGCCGTGGGAGGGTGGATTTTCCTCGTAAACATTCGTCAATGAAGTCATTACGTTTACAATCTGGAAAAGGATCCACAACGTTCAGTGTGTTTATCATTAATCGGTGCCGATAACAAGCGTTGGTGTTCGAAATGTGTTTCTCATAAAAAAACTTTGGCGGATTCATTCTTATCCTCCTCGTAGTAGCTAGCATATTCAATTACCCATCCGTCCTGGTTATATGATCCCGATGAAAATAGATTACCCCGAAGGCTCGTGTTGTGGGTGACGATAGAGTCCCCACTTTTTTACGTGCGATCTGATGAAATATAAATTCGACGGGTATTTGTCGCGAAATAGCACATTTAACGTACTAATGCTGTTCGAAATGGTCGATTTGAAAAACGATGACGAGTCTTCGGTTGAAAATAGTCTATCGAGCTTACTATCTTTTTCTGGTGTGAATTCCTATTTTGACTATAGTTGCTGCTGGAACTATAGTTGTTTTTAGATGATAGTTGCCTTTAGTTGAAGCAAATTTTGACTCATTTTTTGTAGAAAGCATCCGATCATGGGGCAAGGAAACGTTACCATTCGGCTCTGTGAACCGAGCATTCGACAGAGCCATTCAGAAAAGACACTCTGTGAGAAAAATGAAACGAAGTCGTCTCATACAGAAGAACGGGGAAATCAACGTATCTCAAATAAACGTGGCGAAAAAAGAGCGACAGTTTTTAAGGTATCGGCAAAAAACAGAAACTCAACACAGATAATGAGTAAAAAAAACAACTAAATTTCATCAACTAAAATGTTTTGAAAAACAAAATTCATCGACTGTCTAAAACAATTTCCGTCCTTGTTTCAGAGACATCTTCACAACATTAATCGATGTTCCATGGAGATATATGATCATAATATTTTCCAGCGGATTCGTTGCCAGTTGGACATTTTTCGCAATAATTTACTTCGTCATTTGTTACTTGCATAAAGACTTCGAGAATTTCGGTAAAAAAGATTGGGAGCCGTGCGTGGCAAACGTTTTCGATTTTGTTTCGGTGTTTCTATTCTCCGTGGAAAGTCAACACACAATCGGATACGGAAATCGGTATGTTGGCCAATCACTAGCTGACACTTCAACGAGCAAAATCAAACAAGTCTTGCGAATTTTGCTGTTGATTTGATGCTAAATTTGATTTCGCAAATGAAACAGCATCTTGACGATGATTTTGTAAAAACTGGTGCTTGAATTTTTTTTTTTGATTTTATAGTTTCTCTTATTTTAGATACACGACCACCCATTGTTCAGCAGCCATTACAACATTGTGCATTCAATCCATTTCCGGATTGTTGATCCAGTCGTTCATGGCGGGATTAGTGTTCGCCAAATTGGCGCGACCAAAAAAACGGGCCATGACGTTGATATTCAGCAAAGAAGCTTGCATATCTCTTCAAGACGGACAGTTGTGTTTTTTATTTCGAGTCGGCGATATGAGAAATACGCACTTGGTCGAAGCGCACTTACGATTGCAGCTGATCAAAAAACGAACCACTGAGGAAGGCGAAGCTCTGCCGTTGCAGCAATACGACATGGATATTGGATTCGACAAGGGATTGGATAGGATATTTCTCGTTTGGCCAATCACCATATGCCACGTCATCGACTCGAACAGCGCGCTGTACCATTACTCAGCCGAAGATCTGCTGACGGCGCAATTCGAAATCATCGTAGTGTTGGAAGGAATCGTCGAGAGTACTGGGATGACAGCGCAAGCAAGGACATCGTATTTGCCCACTGAAATCAAATGGGGTCACAGGTTAGCTGAAACAATAGTTGAATTTGATTTTTCAGTAATGTGATTTTTGATTGTAGGTTCGAAAAGTTGGTTCAATACCAAAAGGAAAATGGCGAGTATCAAATCGACTACAGTCGATTTCATAATACATTCGATGTTGCAACACCGAAGTGTTCAGCCAAAGAACTTGATGCTGTAAAGGTAGATCACTTTGTTTGCGAATCTATGACTCGTGAAATGAATCCGCAACCTTGTAAGGCGTTACCAAAAATTGGTTTTAGGCGACCGGTTGCAACATCGCTCCTCACTTTTACCAACGGACAGTTGACGAAGATGGTCAAGATTCGGATACTATCTACACGCATTCGATGATCGATTCGATGAGTCGCAATAGTTTCGACAATAATAGCCCTAGCGAATGTAATAGCAGAGTTCCGTCGGCTAACAAAAACTTGGACGACCGTAGTCCGGTACTATTGAGTCCGTTATCAGCCAAGTCGAGGAAGAGTCCGCCTTTTTGCCAGTTACCGGAAATCGTGGTCATCAGCCCTTCCAGTCCTTCGTTGAGCACGCTGAACCCTTGTAACGAGATGAGACCTCTCGACGTTAACGTCGACATTGAAGTTGGAAAAGCTTGATGAAATAATATTCTGAATATTAAAATTGTATTTGTGATATTGAAATTACGGATATCTTGTAAATAAATCAGTCTTGTGCGTAAAACAAAGCGCAAAATAAATAAAGAACTTCGATCACACATATAAATTTGTTAATATTGAAATTCAATATGGCAGCGTCTTATCTAGAGTCGGGCCAAGAAAACATTTTATTTGAAAGCCAACAACTAGTCTACCACTTGCTAGCACTTTTAATATCAAATGAAACAAGTCGCGATTTTTTGCTCTTGATTTGCTGTTTGTTGTGCTGAATTTGCATTTGCCATTGATGCTGCATCTAGATGACGATTTTGTTCGACTGATGGTTCAATTGGTATGCTGAGACATTAGCACAGCACAAAATAAATACGGACTTCGATTGGCTGCAGCACATGAGGAAATAAATGTAAATTGTTCGACTATTATTGAAACTCAATGTGGCGGCGTTTGGTCTTTTTTTCTTAGTTCAGAGTCCTGACAAACAGGTCTATAATTTTGAGACCTTGAATAATACAGTAGTTTACATATTGTCGAAAAATTTCTGGAAAATATCCAGGGTCTGGAATTTTGAGTCCCTGAATAAACTTACTCTAACTTTTTGCTAGCCAAATTAATTTCTAACAAATATCTATGGACTCAAATTTCCAGACCCTGAATAATTTTCTCAATCAAATTTGACATTTTTTTATAGTCAAAGTTAACATTTCTGTAACAAAATGAGTATTCCAGTTCACTTTTGTGAATTAAATTTCACAGTGTTAACATGTTATTTGCATATTGATGGCAAAATATATAAACAATGTTTGTATATGTATATTGTATATGTATATATGCAAACTAAAAGTTTGTATATGCATATTGTGTATTATACATATACAAAAAGAATATTGCAGAATATTGCATATCATTTGTATATTTGTAAATTTTTTCAAAATCTAAAAATTTTTAATTTTTCTGCAGGTTTTTGATACTTTTTAACATGTTTTTCAAAAAAAAATGACAAATAATATTTTTCTTATCAACCAGCAATATAAAAAGCCCACAAAAACTACCTTTCTATCGCCAAATACATTTTAAATCAAATAATCTCGATTCACTTTTATCATTAATTCTTTTTCAGTGCTATCAGCTGACAAACGAAAACGTCTTCCTCCTTGAACAATCGATGCTAACGAAAATACTCGTTCGATTCTCATTGACGATGCAGGTACCATCAAAACGTTTAAAACGTATTTGGCGACATTTCCAAACGTGGATAAATTTCCCGCCCAAAACGTAATCGGATCGATACAAACTGTCCCATCGGTTTCATTCGACGATGTTTGCTGAGATCGAAGATTTAGAGCTTCTTGTATATAAGCATCCAATTGCTTCTGTAATATTTTCGATTGATCGTACTGACTCATATCATATTGTTCCATTTCTTCACTTTCTTAAAAAAATCCAGAATATTTATTGATTAAAGTTGGCATATTCGTAGTCGACGACGATGCTTCAGATGACGAATCGCTTTGCACAGTTGGGCGAGGCGCTAATGATGACAAAATATCTTGAATAATAATTTTTAAACAAATTTCTTGTTTCTCCGAATTTAACCCTTTCAAATATTTTGGATCAAAGCATGCTGCAATCATATGCATGGGTTGAAATTTCGAATGTGACGAATTAAGAATAAAACCGAATTTATCTTCAAGTTCCGATTTTAACTCTCAACATACTAAATCGATTTCTGTGCAACCACATTGTCCTGGTTTATCTTTCAATTTCGAAATTAAATCTTTTAGGGCCGGAATAACTTGATTGATCATCGGATAATTATCTCCTTCCAAATCGTTTATTACGTTGGCGAATAGACATAATAAATCTCATAAATTTTCCATTTTCTCCCATTGCAACAAATTCAACGCGGCTTCATCTAATTTTTTTCAACGATTACTCTCTCGACTGCTACCCTCGATTCCAATAATCGATTTAAAACGTAATACGTATAAACCCATCGAGTTTGGGAGGGTGACAATAAACCTCGTTTGTTGTTGTATTTTAATAATAATTCCTTGTTGGCGCCCGATTGTGTAAACGTTTTTACCAATTTAGTCACCGATTTTATAATTGGTTTCAATTTATCTGACCCATCAACGATTTTTCGAACGACGCACATTAATTTATGCAAAATGCAATTTCAAGGCTGAACAAATCAAAATGTTCTTTCTCCGATTTTTCGAATTGCACCACGTCGATAATTACTGAGCTTTCGTCTTCCTCTTCTTCCTCGGCTTCCGCTTCCATATTCAGATCGCCTTCTTCGATTAATATTTCTTGATCATCGACGGCTTTCTCTTCTTCTCGAATTGATGGGATAAAAACGATGATACATTCTTTTAAAGATTTGACGATATTCGAACCGCTATCGGTAACAAAATATAAAATATCCTCAACTTTGATGCCCCAATCGATTAGTACCTTGTTCATCGTTTATTGAATATTTTCGCCCATATGCGAACCTTCCATTTTTGTCAAAGAAATCAACACTTGTTTCACCGATAACAAATCGTGATCGAAACATCGAATTAAAAATCCCAAATATGATTCCGATAATCCGCGACGAGACCTTATGTTCATAATTAAACAAAATTTTCCCGCTTTTTTAATTTCAGCTTGAAGAATCGCTTTTAACTTTTTGTGCAAATTCGTCACTTCTTTCGCCCTTTGTCGCCGACTAGGTAACTGAAATTTTGGATCCAATAAATTGATCAAATATTGCATTTCGGGCGATTCGAATAATAAATATGGCAACGAATTCGACACTGAAAAACAAGCCGAGGCCATTCAATAATTTCACATAGCGATCGCTGCTCTAATTGTAATATTTTATCGATTTTTTTTGCCTGTAAATTGAGCCAATTGGTTTGTACAATCGACGCTGGCGTAACTGGTAAACGAGATGACGAAGTTGAACTCGTCGACGAAGACGAAATTTGCGATGACAATTTTGGAACTGTTTTTAAAGCCGTTTTAGCCACATAATCCGCATGCTTATTTTTATGGTGACTTTTCAAGTGAATCGCTAAATTTCCCGGACGCTTGTCTGGTGTTGCAAACATGCAATATTTATCTAAATATGTACAATTGGATTATTAGATCCCCTTTTAATAAAGTTGAAAAAAGATAGGCGCTTTCAGGGCACTCCTCTCCTTCAGACTAATTATCACTGGCTGCGGCGGCGGCCAGGGATAACCAGACGGAGGAAATCCGTTAGGTGTGGTAGGACCCAGTGGTCCTCCAGGAGGATCTTCTGGAGAGCCATCGGTGGTGGCGAGTTACAAGAAACCATTGTAACCACAGTTCGATCCAGCGTTGGTCCGTTGGTCGTTCAGCGGCCCGTTAGATCCTAGGTTAAATGGTGATCCGCCACCACATGGTGGTTCACTGTTGTCATCGCCAGGGTCGCCAGAGGGTGGATCTCCTTCGGCGCCGTGGCGTTGAACGGGGGGAGCACTGCCGCGTTGTGATAGCTCAGCTGGTTGTCCATGACCGGATGATGGTGGGCCAGAACTCGTTTTGATGATGTTCTGCCGTTTGAACGTCTCGGGATGTGTATTTGGTAGACTGACCAACAGGAACCATAGTCGGCCCCTGATAGCGAGCCTATTGACCCGTAGAATGAGCAGCTATTTGATTCAAAAATGGCTGATCATCCTGATTCGGATTCGATCCGTGATTCTGGTTAGACATTGGAGAGCATTATTATATTCATCAAAGTTCTCCAATATCGGGTATAATCTCCCTGGTGGTCTGTAAACGTTCATATTCCGTCTGCCGACCGCTGATATACCACGGGAGTCCTTGCCATAGTAGGCTGTTCCCAAACTCGTTTTGCACATAATTGTGTAAGTGACCGTCTGTTAAACAATTTTGTCAAACCAAGGGAGGCGGCTGTTCATTGTCTGCTATGTTGTAAGTCCCATTCTCGTGTAGAGGTGGTATTGATGACAACATAGGAGGCAATGTGGTCGTTTGGACGGACTGAGCGTAGCGCTGAGTCTGCTGTGGCTGCGGATTCAATCAATGATCCTGCTGTCGTTCGGCATCAGGATGTTTGTTGAAGTGGCGATGACTTGCGTGTTTAAACCGGCGTGCCCTTGGGACTGGTACGAATGTTGTTGTAGCTTACCCTCTGGAAAGCTTTATCGCCTGGTAACACCGTGACCGAGATTAACTTGTCTTTCAACTATAGGCACAACCATAGTTCAACTATAGCGAGCTAATTATTATAGAACCCTTGTGCCCACTCGAGCTCTTGCTCATCCAAGGGCTAGTCAACTAAATTAGGCTGAGTTTATAGCAGCTCCAGAATAGTAACTGGTTAGCTTACAAAAGTAGCTAACCCCAGTTTACAACCACTCAAATTATCAGAAGAAGGGTCGAGGATTGGATGATGGAAACGACTGTTCAAACTTCAGAATTTAAGAATTTTGGTACATTTCCTTTATTTGCACAGTAAAATTGGACAAATTGGCTTGCTCAATAAACAGAACAACAAAGTAGTTTAGTTTATTAACGGATTGGATTCTAAAAGAATATAACGTATTCGAAGAACAAAACAGAAACAACAATTATATCGAAAAATCAAACATAAATCACCGGTCTTCTATCTTCTTTTCGAAACGAACAAACTTGATGACGGAAATCGGAAAAAGCAGCTATATAAGACGATTTTTGCGTCAAGAGTCCACTTTACCAAACTACCCAATCCTCATCGTTCGTCGTACAAAAAGTTACTACCCACATCGACTGGCGCCAAGTTCGTTATCGCCAACCAAAAACAAAGTTTTTCTTTCTGCAAATTCGAATTTCGCCACACATATCGTCAGCATTCGCTCGAAAAAACGTACATTAGACCAAATCGCAAACAACCAACCGAAAATCGTTCAAGATATAATCAATAAACGTCGACAGATCAATAAATTGTTGAATCTAAATTGTTTTCGAACAATATAGCCATTGAAATAGTATATAGTTGGCCGGACCATATAGGGTGTAATAAACGGCGGAGCGAAATTTGCAACCGACCGACCCGTGCGGCTGCACGGTTTACACTCGCTTGGAAATAGTTTTTGCTGTTTATATCACTGGACAGTACAATCGAAAAGCCTATGGGACAGAAAATACAAAAATAAAATTAGTTTTAATCATGTAATCTAAGTTCAATTTGAAATGGCTTTTATTTTTATTGTAAAGTGCGCATTTTACTTATTGTTCAAGGTTCTTCTCGGCGAATGGTCGATTTGAGCTAGTGCTCTCTTAGCTTGTTTCTTCCCCAACTTCCATTAAAAATTGTTCCACTTGTATAAATTGAAAAATTTACTTACAGGAATGACCAGTGTAAATTAAAAATTGATTGTTAGTTGTTGAAATCTGATTTCATGTTCATTTTTTCAGTATTATTGGTGTCAAAAACCTTTTCCTGGGAAATTTTCTATTACATTAAACAATGGTTACGTTTGCGTTGAAGGCGAACAAATTTCTGCTGCCATATTCGTCAATTTAGAGGAATGAATTGAAAAATGAAAAATTTGCGATTGATTGTTGATGGGGTCGACTTCGTATCGAATTTATTGAACGCCAAGGCAAGTCTGCTTTCTTGTGTCACTCTGGTCTAAGCTATATTAGCTCAATTAAATCATTGTGGGGTAAATCAGCTAGCGACAATACTGAATCTCCTTTAATGGAAGCGGGAAAGTACGAATATCTATTTTCGTTTGTTATACAGAAGAATTATCCAACCAGCTATGAAAGACAATATCGATATATTATCGTTATTATTGCAAAGTGAGGCAAATAGTTCATAATTTCGCTCAGTTTCCAGCAATATTTTCAAACTATTATATATCTGTGGTTTGTCTTTATAGTATCAATTTTATAATAGGCTGTTATCCATAACCCTGGGAAATCTCTTTTATCATGTCGCGTATTTTGATTGTAAGCCAAAATTGAACTGCGACAGCAGCATCAAATCATTTACTCTTAATGCGACACAACAAGCTAAAAAACATTAATGATCAATAATAACGTATTTAATGACAATTTTGGGATGATTTAACTGATTGTTTTCAAACATTTAGAGATCGTTGCAATTGTGAGTAATTTGAATTTGAATTCGGCTCTTGTTGTTGTGCATCGAATTCGAGTTTGAATTTATCGTAGCCATTATTATTAACACGTACCATAAGCCGATGAATCGGTTGATTTTCTTATCCCAGTTGATTTGAATCGTAACGACGTGTCCCAAGTTGTAATTGTAATTGTAATTGTAATTTATTCGTGCAAGCAGAAGATTAATTCAAAAGAATTAACTAATATGGAGTTAGTAAAAGCTTAACACAAGAACGAGAGGAGTCGATAAGACTCAAAATCGCCATCCTTTTATAAAACGAGAAAAATTAAATTTAGTACGAATATTTTATCGTATCAGTTTATATGAGAGCCGGTATAGTTTGTTAGCATTCGATTTACGAGACATTAGAGGTGCGAGCGCAACATAATCATTTAAACTATAACAAAGCATATTATTTGTTTTGGGCAGCAAAAACTCAGTTTCTGGCATCAAAAAAGTCCTAAAAACTGCCAAAAATTTAAAAATTTTTGCCTCCGACGGTGTTCATTATTCCTATTAATCGTCATATCAGGCAACTGTGCAGTAATTTTTTAGAAAGTCATCATCTAAAGTTTGATCATCTGTCAGGATTTATTTAACATTGTATCATGATTACGCAAAGAATACACATGGCTTATCAAAAGAGCGTAAAATGTGTACATTTTGAGAGGTTTTTTTCTTGCATGAACAACGTTTTTCCTTATCAGTTGAACATGGGAATAAAATGTTCATCTAAAAAAAGTCAGCCTTGAGGAACGCACTTACTATTATAAAAAGATGAAAGCCAGAGCTAAAGCTATTAAAATAAGTCACGTTAAAAGATAGCATGTGGCATCATTTATCAAATGCTATGTTGAGAATATGAATAATTACCGTCAGTTGACAAACATTTTCAAGCTAGGTAGGTCCAATCCAATCCTATCCTATTCCTATCCTATTCCTATTAATCGTCATATCAGGTGTGCAACCGTGTCCAACAACAAGAGTTCCAGCTAATATAGGTCCTATTCCGAGCTCATTTCCGAGATAGATATTTTGGGTTGGGATAATTAGCCAAAATTCTAAAATAATCGTGGTCTTGAGGCAACATGAGGCCCTGCGATTATGTAAATTAAAAAAAATAAAAGAAATAAATGTCTGACCATAAAAAGACAAAAGTATTATCATTTTTATCAAAGTAATCTTTGTTGATTGGAGGCTATGCAGATTGAAAATGCTATGGCTTGGGATAACATCAATTTATTAGTCTCAAGTCATCAGATGGTACGATATGTGTACGTAATTAACAATACTAATGTAGTATGTGAACGGCCCCTAAGGAAAAAATGGATTTACATGAGAGAAAAGTAGGGTGCAGCATTGGTTAACTAATATGAAAGTGAAGAAA
>JAQGBA010000981.1:0-20357 GCA_034698125.1 Prionchulus punctatus
AAGAAAAATTAAGAAAAAATCTTTTTTCTTATTTATTCTTATTCAGTCTTTACTAAGAATAATTTGCTTTTCTTATTCTTAATAATTTGTGAATTAAGAAAAAATGTCTTAATCTTAATCTTAATTTTTAGAAATTTAAGACATTTTTCTTAGTCTTAATCTTAAGAAAAAGAAAAAATAAGTTCTTAATTAAGTCATAATTTTTCTTAAGAAAAACAACACAGATCTGGATATGGAATGTATATTTTAACTTTAGGATTATGGTACTTTTATTCAAAATAATATAACAAAAATTATCTACATGCATATCCAGAATCACCTAACAAATTCCAATGAGCTCACTCGCCTCCAGCTTTCGACCCGAGGCAGATTCACAGAAGATTCTTGAATCATGATTGCTTCCTGGCCACTTCGCAACAATGTCCGTAAATTCTCCATTTGGACCACATACAGCTTGGACATTTAGAGAAGTAAAACCTTTCCGACAATAATACACTCGAGCATATTCTTTCAGTGGGATAACACGAATATGTGTACCATCAACACAACCTAGTACCTGCGGGAAACCAGCCATCTCAGCGAATTTTGATCGGTAAATGCGAATTCTTGTTTCATCGTTCGGATATGATATAAAATCCTTCGCCCTTTTTGCTAATGCCAGAGAGACTCGATTAACAATTCGAGATACTGAAGATTGAGATGCAACCAATGTTTCTGCTACAACATCCTGAAAGCTATTGGATGTGTAATAACGTAACGCAGCCATGACCTGAGTCACTGGAGGATAGGGATTATTTCTTTTATCTGGATATGCTAAATCTGTGCTCAACAAATCCGTCAATTCCAAAATTGATCGTCTGTCAAATCGGTATATTTATAAATCTCCAAGTCGTTGTATTTGTCCAACGGATTTGTATGATCTCGGAAAATTCGATTATGTCGAAGAGCATTTTCTTCACGTAATTCGTGCAAAAATCTTTGCAACATGGATAATATCACACGTATTTTACAAAATGGAGAAAACTCTATTTGTGACAATTTTACTGCGAAAATGCAAGTTAGATGACTGTTAGACACCCCCCTATGTGTCTAACTTATTTGTCTAACTTCGCACTATCTTTTAGATGCTAACTACATTAGTTTGATTGGTGAAAGGGACATATCTAACTTTTCTTGTCTAACTTAAAATCTAACTTAAAGTTAGCTTTCTAACCCGAGTTAGATACGTTGGTGAATATAGCTGCAGGTCTATATTTTTTTCAACCTCATTAAAAGGGGTCTAACTTTTAATCCCATGGGTGACAAAAAGAATTTCAACACAATAAACATTAATTTCTAATTTATTTTAGTATTCAAATTCAATTTCTTCATTTGTATCAGATTCATACTCCGCATTAATTCGATATTTAGACAATTTAAAAATCATCATTGCTAAAGCAGCATTTTAGAGCGGAAAGCACGCTAAAATAATGGTTGCTGAGAAATGAAATATGAAATACTTGAGTTTCAACTCATGATTCAATGGTGTGTCTAACTATCGAGGGGTCTATCTTTTTTTCAACTTTATTAAAAGGAAGTCTAACTTCCGGGGGGGGGGATCTAACAATTGAGGAAATACGGTATTTGTATCGTTTTTTTAGTCACTTGCGCAATTAATTATGCTGGTTGCTCGATAGTTTCTTATTAATAAAAAATATTAACCTGTAAAAATTCCCAACAGTTTTTGCTTTTAATTCATTTTGCACGTCGCACGTCTTTCTTGGAGACAATTAAAATTTGTGGGCGATGAAGGAAAGTTAAAAAAAACTTGACTGTCATGATGATTGCACTTCCTGAATTGATAACTGTTAGGTTTGCTAGTCCTAAACATAAATGTTGTGGTTCGAGAGATCAAAGTCGGATTGAAAATTTACTAAAGGAAATAAAAGCCTGGTATCCCCTGCAAAATAAGTTACAATAAAAGAACAATAATTAAAGCATTGAATGCACGAATACAGGGTGGCCCAAAAGTTCTGATACAAAGTTTTTGAAATGTAAGTTTTGATCAAAACAAGCTAAAGCAACAAATTTTTTTTTGAAATACTAATAAACAGAAGCAGCAGAAAGCATGCTAAAATAATGTTTGCTTAGAAATGAAATGTGAAATACTTGGGTTTCAACTCATCATTCAATAGTTAGACCCGGGTCTAACTATCAAGGGGATCTATCTTTTTTTCAACTTTATTAAAAGGGGGTCTAACTTTCGAGGAGTGTTCTAACTATTGAGGAAATATGGTATACAGAAACAATACAATCCGACCAAGTTACCCATTGAAAAAAATATCTGATGCAAATTAGAATGCATTTTAAAGTCATCATAATTTTATTTTGTAGGTGATGAGTAGGGATAACAGATACTTACCGATGACAAAATCCTTCCATGGCACAAAAATCTTTATCACAAAACGATTTATGATTTTTGGATCTCTATTGATATTTGGAATTAGAAGGTTTGAAAAAAACATTAAAGCATAAAGTGGACCATTTCAAAGTTGTGTTTTCCAGCATCACAGTAATTTTTTAGTTTGCAATCGTAAGTGAATGGTCATTTAGCTGTGCATGTCACGCAGTTCATGTGTTGTGGTACTTGCAAATCAAATCGTATTTAAAATTATCGAAATAAATTAACTTTCTTTGTCTGTATTCCTTTTTTACTCAATTTGGTTTGTAATCGAACACGTTTTATTGATTGTTTTTATCACTGAAACCTAACTTTGACATATGTTTTACATAAAAAGAAAAAAACACAATAAAATACAGTTTGGTTTGAGTAACAGAAGCGCTTACAGACGTTTTGACGTTTTAAGTCAAAAGTGTTTGCTAGCCGTATTTTAACAGATTTCTTGAAAACTGTCTTTTCTTTCAAATCAAATGATCATTTTGACTTCAGAAGTCGATTTATCGATAATATGATATATTTTGGTGGACACAACTTTCTTTCGGTTATGTGCCCGATTTTTCTGCTTTTCACTATGAGTAATTTTATTAACGGCGTTTTACGTTTTGATTTTCAGCCCGTTTCAAAGATACTCGCAGCACGTTTCTGTCACCGACGAATGTCGACGCGGGTGTAATTTTATTTTCGTTCGAGCTGTTTTTCGTCACCAACGTCTATTTTTCGCGGCTAATGACATTTAAATGAGTCGTCGTCTTGTCGTGACGAGAAGAACGTCGGCGACGATGGCGACCGGCGACACAAAAATGACGATCGACATCAAACGATAGATTGAAAATGAGACGAAGCGAGGGGTAAAAAAACTAGCAAAACAAGCTCATCGAAACGTAAATTTTTCCTCAAAAAGACCCTGACTGAGTTATTAACCCGCAAAAAGACGAGACTAGCGAGAAAAAGTACTGTACGGACTGAACCAACACTCGGGAGGAATGAGAAATATTCAGAGGAACAGAAAACCATACGAGGAAACTATAAACCGCGCGCCGAGCAATCGTCGACACTGAAAACTGCACGAAACAATCTTCGAGGAGCTAAAAATCGGTTCGCAACGAGAATGGATGAAAACGCGACGTAATATTTATAATGCAACACGTTTTTGTCGCCAATCTCGCGAGAGCGACTAAGGAGGAGAAGAGCTATTTCGAAGCGCCGGTTTCCTCGGCGTCCTCGCAAATTTATTGCGCTCGCTAGCTCGCTAGCTAGCTAGGCCCGGGCGGCGATCGCGCGTCGGTGTCCGGCGTCTAAGCAAAGAGAAAAGACGACGGGCGGACGGCGACGGAGGGGAGAATGAGAGGAGAGGAAGAAAAAAAACATTGGGACGAAAACGACGACGACGACGACCACGACCACGACGACCGACGACGAAGCGCGAAAGTCGTCGAGGCGAAGAGCGACTGGAAATTGATCCGAAGAGATCTATTTAGCCGCGATTAGCGGCGGCTGTCCGAAGGGATGCCGGCGACGTTGACATTGACAAATGACAAGCGAGACGTTGCGCCCGACCATCATTGCGCTTTGGTCCTTGGCCCGAAACACATCATTAGAGGAACCCAAAGGCGGCCGTTATTGCACCTTGTGTACGGAGACTCCGTGATAAGCAGCCATTAGTCGCGCCTTCAGTTTCATTGATTTTGTCACACAAAAACGGGCGCCGAAGAAAACGAAAGAAAACACCAGCATCGCCTCGGCGGCCGCCACTTTCGGACGTCTTCTTGTCGTCGTCGCCGTCGTTTTTGGTCTTTAAAAATGCTCCGCGAGCACAGACTATAGTTGCTGGACTGTACGCAGAAATCGAACGAGCCGGTCGGAAGAACACGGCAAGCGGATATGGTAAGATGTAATTTGAATTATAGTTGACACTTGTTGCGTCGTAAATTGAAAATCGTAAGCAAAAAAGTACACTCATTAGCGCATTTTCGAGCTAAAACCTCACAGTCCGCAAGATAATTTGCATAACACACATGAATGGAGCAACTAATACCGCAAAATCTTGGAAAGATCTTAAGTAAATTGCGCTAAATTAAACGCGTCGTGTTGCATAATCGTCTCCAAAGCAACAAGTTGCATGCTTGTCAAATGAGTTTCCGAGCAAAAAAAATATACACTGCCTACGATTTTTTTTCACTTGCATGCCGATTTTCTTTTAAATTTTCATTATCCAACCGCGCACCTTCATTTTACAACAAAATAACTCCGTCACTGGAATTTCGTAACGAATAGTGTACTTGCAGATCTCGCTCGCAATTGATAATTTTGCATTTACGACGATAAATTATCTTGCCGTCGGCCCATAAAAAAGGATATTTTCTACTTTTTTCATTTTCGTCGTACGTCTCTTTCGCGGAGATCGAAATCTTGAGACGAAAAAGAAAGGCGGGAGACAAAAAATATTGCACGCCATTTTTTTTCTTTGCCAATCTTTTAGATACGGCGATTGTCGTCGTCGTCGTGGCTTTTAGTTTTCCAGATGCTAAACAATTTCGACAGTTGTAGCTTGTCACGCTGTCAAAAATTTGTTTAGAATACTTCAAACCGAGCAAACGCGTCGCTAGACTAAAAAAATGTCGCTAAGACTAAAATTTGCATAGAAGACAAGGAAAGTGTGGAAAAAACAAAAACGTTGTCACTTGTTTGTAACGGGTGCTCTAGTAATGCATTTTCGTGCACAAAATGCTGTTTACTGTGTGTGTAACGTTGACTTTCTCTTGCTATTTTCTGTTTTTGACATGAAAACGAAAAAAAAAGTTAAATTCCTGCTATGAGCAACTGTAAAAAACGGCCTTTTCTTGTGTCACATTCGACGATACGCTAAATAAATAAATAAATTTTAATATTAACGAGAGGTGAGCTTTGTGGGCTCTCTCGACACCTAAGATACCGTGCTCGCTGTCCAATCGACTATAATAGCTCCTCTCGTACGGCGTTTCGGCGCGTTTCATTCGAAAAAAAGCTAAAAAAACGGCGCAAGCCGCAAGTCAACCAGCGACTTTCGCTTTTTGGCGCCCGCTCGCCGTATCGAAAGAAAAGTAAAAAATGAGAAGGTTTTTTTGTCGTCGTCGTCGTCGTCGTCGTCGTCGGGCGGCTGTAACGTTACGCAATTGCTCGCAGCTGTACTATGGCGGACGACGACGAATTCTGCTTGCTACTATGCGTTTCGGAACCCATTCCGTCGCTTGCTTTGCTGCCGATGTCGCCCGAATCTCGATCTTATATATAAATGCGCTCGTTGAAAAGTCGTCGACGTCGTCGTCCGTAGGTACAAAACGCTTTTTGGCCGCCGACAATCGTTTTCTTCATTGTAGGCGTCGAAGTGTGACGAAAGTAAGCGACTAATTTGTTTGCGATCGACGTTATCGCGTCTCGGAATCGATCCATGCGGTTGACGTCTATAGTTGGTGTCAGTAGTGGTAAAGTATAGTTGTCGTCAACACGTGCGACCTATAGTTGTCTACACTTCTACCTGTAGTTACCTGCACTTGCTAACTAAAGTTGTCGTGACTTGCTAACTATAGGTGTCGCCTGCGAGTGGACGTCGGTCGCTTGATTTACAACCGGACGTCCAGTTGCCACATGTGCCGCGCGCGTGGCGCTCTCTGGCTCGACTGACCCTCTCGACGTGGACGGGACGCGCGGGCGCGAGTGTCGTTTCGTTCATTCATAAAATAAATTTTAAGGAAGTCGTTTCACTGTCTAATAACGTTGAACTTTTGCTCGTTAAGCCTCGTCGTCGTACGTCGTTCATCGTAAGTTTTCGCCTCGCGGGCTGTAGTAGGTGACCAACGGCAGTTGTCGCGCAATCTCCACCGTTTCTCGGAGAATTGAAGAGTGGTGTTGGGGGGACGTCGGTATTTTTAGGACGCGACGACGCTGCTTAGCTAGTGGCGCGATTTAGCTCGGTAGTTAGCTAGCTAGGACCAGAGAAGATCGAAAAGTACCCAGTTTCAGCGTCGGCGTCAGCGTCGTCGCCCGATGATGTTTATCGGTAGGCAGGAAGCGGACGAAAACTTCTTTGACACCGCAAAAAGTTTGCGGGAGAAGTTTCAAGAAAAGTCGCTTTCTCGCGTCGTACGTCGTCGTCGAAATTCTCGCTTTCGGGGCCAGCAACGATAGAGAAAGGAGACGCTACGATTTTCTGTTGTGATTCGCCGTCGGTCGGGCGCTGGAACGATAGAGAACTCGACAAGAAAACACGGGGACCCCAGAATGCCGCCCGATGTATACATTTTCGTTGAAGTCGGTCTCGTCGTCGGGGTTTTGATGATAAAACCCACGGCGAGCAGGACGACTGAAGAAAATGATCGCAGTTTTAGGTTTCCCAGCTAACTTTCGCGCTAGCTAGCTAGTTAGCTAGCAAACACAACCTACAGCCGCGGGGCGGCCGTTCGGGTTCAAGGCGACTGACGACGACTTTTGTCAAGTTGAAAACAAATTTTTGGTGCTAACGCGTCCTTTTCGCTGAACTTGCTCGACGGTAGCTTAGAGCGCCGCTATATAAACTCGACGAACGTCGACGACCGACGCACATTGTCGCGTGCGCCAGTCGTTTTCGCGTTTCGCTACGCCGCCTATTGGTCCGTTTTTACGTTTTTATTTCTTGTAGAGTTATGACGAATTTTTTTCACTGCGAACGTCAACGACGACGACGCGACGACCGTTGTTCGCTGTACGATAAATCGAGCGTCACGATTTGCTAGTTTTCACCTTTCCTGTGTATAGAGATCGCTTCCTGTACAAATGGTAAAAATAGCCGGTGGCGTCATCGCTGGCTAGTTTGCTTTAACGACCGGTTTTTTTGTTTTAGACTTCGACTACGTTACGCTGTACGATAGACGGATGTACGTGCGACGCTTACCGACCGATGACGGCCAACATGAGACAATGCGATTCATGCAAGCACGGATGGATGGCTCATGGTATGCAAGTCGTGAATACTCTGGGGGTATGGGCTCTGGGCTAGTCGCAGAATTGTAGTCGTATAGTTTTACGTTTTCATTTCTGGGGCGTTTAAAACAAAATTTTTGCTCAGTTTGTCGCCGCAAGTCGGATACATTTTTATCTCCGCCGCCGGCCGCCTCGGCTTTATCTAAGCTTACATTTTCTAAAACACGACACACACACACAACCTTTCGGGTCGACTGTAGTTTTATTGAAAAAACAATTTTCGATTCCGCGAGCAAAACGCCCCGTTCGTTCGTTCGTTCGGTTCGTAACGTCGACCGACGACGCGGCAAACGCAGCAAACGACGACGACGTTTGGTTCTCGGAGAAGCAAAAATGTTGTAGTTAGCGAATAAGCTAAGGGGTCGAGATTGCGATCATCCGAGCAAACTGTTGTCCTTTCCGTTAGGTAACATCGAAACGCCGGCCGCCACGAAGTGTTGTAGTTTTTTGCGCGGTCCGCTGAAAAAAGCGACAACTTTTAAACGTAAACTGTTTTCTTATCGGAACAAATCCGGTCGGGTATCGATACAGTAAGGGCGAGCATCTTTTTTTGTTTTTCAACGCCGTTGTCTTATCAGATACGTTCGTTTTTCGTTTCTGTTAAGATTGTCAGCTTGGCTAGCGACGTTTTTTTGTTTCGGTCGCCTACTATCGGTCGACGAGCCATAAATAAATGTCGAAAATTGAATTTTCCCAGTCGACCGTACCTGCGCTCGTTTTTTTTCTTCGTCGTCGTCGGTCGGTCGTTCGTTCGTTCGTTTCTCGTTCTAGCGAGTAACTTAGCTACGCGCGGCGCAAAAATTGCTCGGGACGGACGTTAACGGGACCCGACTACGAAACATTATCATTCTCGTCCATCGGCGATTATTTTCGCCGGCTAACGCCGCCGTTCGGGCGTCGGAGTCGGTCGTGGATGGTGTCCGCGCCAGCCGTCCGTCCGACCGGACTCCGCCAGCCGGACGACGCCTGACCAACGTCCGACCGACAACGAAAGTCTAGCTAATGGTCGACGCGTTTTTTTCTCTCTTCTGCGTCGGCGTCGACCTATCTCGTCGCTTGGCGGCAGAGGCCCAAAGTTAGTTGATGAAGTGTCAGTCCGTGCGACGACGAAGTTACGGCGCGATTCTCGGTGCCTGGGGCCAAAAATACGCGCTGGGGTATTTGTCTTCGGGGCTTTTTTGCGTTTCGTACGACGGGGCGAGCGAAGGTTCGTTTCCTTCGTCGTCGCTTTTTTTACGAGGGTCGGTCGACGCGCACCGACGCCGCCATCCTCTCCCTCAGTCGAGTCGAGGCGAGGATTGTCAAGCTCTTCTATAGTTCCCTCATCGTCGTCGTCGTCGTCGTCGTCGCTAAATTTAACTCTTCGACGCCGCCGCCGCCTCCGCTCTCGTCGCTCGTCGTCGCTCGTTGTTTATGCCCAGCGGCGAAAACGTTGTCGTCGTCGAACAAACTATAGAACCCCCGGCGACCGCCTGTTTTTATTTGACACTAATGTTCGTCGAACGAGCGAGTGAAAATGCCGAGGAGGAGAAAACACGAAAGCGCGCACCGTTTCGCGGTACCTTCGGCGGCGGTCGGGCGACGGGCGACGGGCGACGGGCGATATCCAACTTTCGAGACTCCAAACTCTTCATACAACTCTCCAAAACTATATGTTTGATTGATAGTCGGCAGTTTTCGACGACTTTTCGGTCGGAAAATGTGACTAGCTAATAGCAGACGCCGTCGCTCGTCGTTCATTGTAAAAACATACACGCCGCCTACGCTCTTGTCGCGTTCGGTCCAACAGAGTAAGATACTGTAGTTGAGAAACTATAGTTGGCTCGACTATAGTTTTCTCACTTAAACTGTAGTTTCTCATTCAACTATAATGTCGCGTCAACTGTAGACTAGGCATCGTCGTCACCCGTCGCCCAGCACGTGTCATGTAATACGACGGTCGTTGACAAATGAACGTCGATTAAGTTTCACAAATCTGACAGGATTCTCGAGTTACCCCAGCCCCGCGGTTGTCGCCATAGGCTCGAAACAAAAAAAAAATAAATGGCTAGCAAAATCGACGACACGTTTTTTGTTTTTGAATGTTATTTTCTTGCTTGTTTCAGTATTAGAACGACAACAACAGCAATCGAGTAATGACGACGACGTCGTCGTTTCGTCGACGGTCGCCGAGCAACCGGTGCGACCGAGTACGGTATGCGAACTAGCGTCGTTAATTTTATACGGCGTTAAAGCCGTTCCTATTCGTTTAAAAATTTTACTGGATCGTCTTTTGTCGACGTTGCACGAAACGGACGTCGACGATTTGCTGAGATCGTTGGGCTGGACGTGGGAAGATTACACTCGCGGCTATATGGCCAACATTCAACAAGTGAGTAGATTTTGCTCGTTAAACTCCTTTTAAAACAAATAACGCGACGCATCTCGAAACTTGATGGTAAAGTGTCGTAGAAAGCTAATTTCTCGACACCATTAACAAGTTAACGGGCATTTTTACGCGATTCGTCGAAATCTAGGTAAAAATGTTTTCCACGCGAAATAATCGACAGAAACCGCAATAGACTGTGCACCTTTTACGCGCTTGCTCGAATCGATCGAATTTAGGTTAACGCCGCCTCCTTACAGGGCGCTGTTCGTCTTTTTCACGCAATTTACACGAATTCCGTTCTCACAAACAAAAAACTGCTACGAATAGCTCGTTTTCCGCCCCTTTCTCGTCTTTGTTGTTCGTTGTCACGTTTCAGTAAAAAAAAACGTGTTTTTGAATGTGTATAAACATTTTTGAAAAAAGACAGTTCGCATTTTATGCAAATTACGTTCGTCGCGCGACGCTCGCGTTTCCCACGAATCGTCGCCAAGCCCCGTTCTCCGATTTTTGCTTGCTATCGCCAGCCGACGAAACGTTACCAGTCGCGGTCTGACTTTTTTTTGGCGACAGTCTGTCGGGCGGTGTCCGTCCGTCCGTTCGTCGTCGTCGTCGTCGTCGTCGTCGTCCGTCTCGCGTTACTTTTTCGCATCGGATTTTATATTCTTGGCGCGCGATCGCTCGCACAGTTTTCAGCAAAAGAAAAAAACAACTTTTCCGATCGTAGGTTGGTCAGTGCGTCCGGCGGCGAAAACGTGCGCTGGCTAGCGCGTTACCGGGCTATACGACGACTCGACTCGATTCTCGACGTTCGAACTCTCGATTCTCGACGCCGAGCTGCTGAGCTGAGCGGCAGCTAGGAATTTTCGCTTTTTCGCTCTCTAGCCAACCGCGGTGTCGGTCGTTATTTGACCGAAAATTAGAATCGACCCGCTTATCTAAACAGGCGCCGACAATCGAAAGCCATTGGCGTCTCGTAAAAAAATGACGCATAGTAACGTCGTCGATGCTTGCGAAATCGGTTACGTTTATGTGCTTGCGTATATGTCTAAAAAGCCGTTGCCGTCGTCGTCGTTCGGCCACCGCAAAACGTTTTTGCCCATTTTTATACGTACGATGTCGGGTAAAAGAGCAGAGCAGGCAAAAAAAACAACAACTATAGTAGTCGCCCGAATTGCTATTCGGCATGTGACAAGTTGCGCCGAAATGGGTCCGTTTAATGGTCGTTGGAGCGGCGATTGGTTTTTCGCTCGTGGCTCGGCCGACTGGTGGCGCCGACGTTGTTTTTTCCCCCTATTTTTCTTGCGCCCGTGTTGAGACGAATTTGTCAATTTCGTTTTTCGTTCAGCTTTTTTGAATTACGACCGCAGCTTTTTTGTTTATTCTTCATCCGCCGGTTTTTGATTTCCAAAAGTGCTGTATAGTTTTTCTTTCGCCGACCGATCTAAGGTTATTCGTCAAAGTTTTAATCCCGACAGATGGTCGGCGATAAGTTGGCTACCCTGGGGGGGATGACGGTCGTACTGTAGGATTTTATACGACTCGTATGTCGACTTCTATCTAGACTTCCATAAATCTTACCGACTTCGGTTAGGCTGTCAATGCTGACTTGTCGCGTCGTAGCTGCTACTTCGAATTTCGTGGCTGATAGTTTTGATGTCGTGACTCCTCAAAAGTGTCTCTTATGCTTTCATGGCAGCGACATCGGATTTCATGGATGTCCCCTGTTTTCATATCGCTTTCTCGTCTGATTTCGTGGCTGCTACTTCAGATGCCACCGACTTCTATAGTGATTTCATGGATGTCTCAACTGATTTCACGACTGTATTATCTGATTTCACTACTATCTAATCCCTTTCACGGCTGCCACGTCTGATTTCATGGCTGTCACTTCGGTTTGTTTGATTTGATTATGATGTCATGGCAGCGACATCGGATTTCATGGGTGTCTCTTCTGTTTTCATATCGCTTTCTATCTGATTTCGTGGCTGCCACTTGTGGCTGCTACTTCAGAAGCCACCGACTTCACTTGTGATCTCATGACTGTCTCATCCGATTTCATGGCTGTCATGTCTGATTTCTTCCGATCTCACGATTGTCACTTGTTATTTCTCGACCATGACTGTCTCTGTCACGTGAGTCACGTCTTGGCTGTCTCTTCCGATCTCTTGGCTGTCTCGTCTGACTTCTCGGCTGTCACTTTTGATTCTTAATTTCGGCTGTCGCTTCTGCCAGCTGATCTTTGCCATTTCTGACTTCGTGGCTGTCTACTGATCGAGAATTCGTGGCTGCGTACTTTCACTACTGATTTCAGGATTTTTGTTGAAGACAGTCACTGTTTTTGTTTTTTTAGGAATCAAATTGTTCGATAAATCGGTGGCTGTTATGCAACAGCGATAAAGAGAAAATTTTGCAGCATTTTTTAAATATCGCCGAAACTCGAATGTTCGCATCTCAAATGATCGCCGCCGGCGTCGACAGCAACGAGTTCGTCGGCGATTCGTCGTCGACGGCGGCGACGACGACTTTGTTCAATAACATTCGACTGACCAACGGCGGCGGCGGTGGTATCGTCGCCAGCGACAATATTCACAAAAATAGCCCGTTGCTCGGATCGGCGTCGTTGTTTCCTCGATCGACAGTGAATTGTTGCAACAACGAATCGTCGGCGACTTCGTCGTCGATGACGACGACGGCGACGGCGGCGTTGAATTATCAAAAATTTTTGCAACATCAAAATTCTGTGATCAATCGAATGGTGGTTCAAAATCAAAACGGCGGCGGCAAATTCGCAAGCAATCGATACCCTCCGTTTTTCGCAATTGATAATTACAGGTTCGCAACTGTAGTTTGATCTTTTCGACGCTTTCATTGCAAACGACGACCGTTATTTTGTTTTTCCAGGTGCTCAAGTATCGGTATTCCAGTTCTTCCTACGAGCGCGTTCGGCGGCGGTGATTTTAACGATTTCAAAGGTTCCGACGGTGATTCGCTGATGTCGCCGAATTCGTGTCGCGATGACGACGCCGGCTCGCCGTTGGACGACGACGAGAATCAATGTTCGTCGTCGTTGTCGTCGCAGGCGATCAGCCCAAACGTCTCGCTGTCGGACAGCGTCACCCGTCGCAGTCTCGCCACGCCCGTCCTCTCGTCGTCGGGCGTCCAACCGACGTTGACCAATCGAAGTCGAAGCGCCAACGCCATACTGTCGGGCGGCGACGGCGAGCGTGCGATCATGTCCGACGAGTCCGATCAAGAAGAAGCCGAAGATCTATCGATGAAGACGAACAACAATAACGCCGCCGCTACGGCAGCGTCGGCGACGACGACGACGAAAAGCAACGTGCATAAATTCGTAAATTCGTCGTCGAAATTGAACAACAACAATCATCAAACGTCGTCGTCGATCGGACAGTTTTTCAGTCCCGTTTCGCTTTATTACTCGAAAACATTGCGGAACGTACGCAAAACGGCGCTGAAACGCCTCCATCCGAGCAGTTTGGCGCAACTTGGCACGAATCCGTTGACGGGCAAGAAACGCGTCCAGTGCCGCGTGTGCTTGAAAACGTTTTGCGACAAGGGCGCGTTGAAGATTCACATAAGCGCCGTACATCTGCGCGAGATGCATCAGTGCACGGTCGTCGGCTGCAACATGGTGTTCAGCTCGAGACGCAGCCGCAATCGTCATTCGGGTAATCCGAATCCGAAATTGCACACGCCGACGTATCGCCGTAATAGCTTGCCGGGTTCCGGATGCCGAGTGATTTCGCCGCCGTCGGCCGCCGAAGAATATCGACGCATGATCGCCGAACTCGAGGAGCCGACGAGAAGTTCGAAGAAGTCGCACGAAAAGCGGAGCAGAAGTAGTTGGGTAAGCGGCTCGGAAAACAAGAAAAGTCACTGGCTTTCTACGTTTGTGTGCAAATATTGAAATCATATACAACTATAATCCTTAAATCAACTTTAGTCATTGGACAACTATAGTCAACAACTAGAGGTGTAGCTAGTGAACTATTCTTGTTTTTGCAGGACCACGTCGATGATCATTTCGATACCATTTCCAATTCCGATCCGGGCAGCAGCGTCACGACGCCAACCGACGAATCGTCGCCGCGGGGCGTGCGTAAACGAAAAAGCGACCATCCGACGAAATTCAAACACGTTTTAACGTCGTCGTCGTCGTTCGGCGGCCTCGGCAGCGGCATCGTTTCGGACGAACAGCAACTACAGCGACTTAATCAGAAAAGAGCGAAATTCAACGCCGTCGACGACGAAAAATGCGACGACGACGCTTCGCCGCCGACCGTCGTCGTCGACGCGGAGGAGGCGACGACGACGATCGTCGAACGATCATCGCCGAGTCCCGTCGATGCGAAACAACCTGCGAATCAAATTCTTGTCGAAGTGTTAGACTGTTCGAACTATCAGCCCGTCGAAGATTCGACGACGGCCATCGACCATTTGGCCAACATGACCCAAAGTCTCGGGCGGGCGTCGGCGGCGCCTCAAATAGAGCCCGCCGCTCCTCAGTTGCTGATCTACGGGGCTGATGACGACGCGCCGGCGCCGACAACGTTGCCCGTTAGCGCGGTCGGCAGCGCCTCGGAACTCGTTTCGCCAACGCAAAATTGCGCTGGACATCGCCGAACGCCGTCAATTTCGTGCAACAACGTCAAAGGCGGCGGCGGACGTGGCGGCGACGACGGCGACGTGCCCATCGATGAGGACAACCCGCGCAAATGTTCGGCGTGCGGTAAAATCTTTCAGAATCATTTCAGCGTCAAGACCCACTATCAAAACGTGCACTTGAAACTCATGCACAAGTGTACGGTCGACGGATGCAACGCGAAATTTCCTTCTAAAAGAAGCCGCGATCGACATTCGGCCAATCAAAACTTGCATCGCAAGCTGTTGTCGACGAGTCGCGATCCGAGTCCGTCGCCGACGAATAGCCTGTTGTCCGGCGTGGGAAAACAAGCAAATTTTCGCACCGACTTCCTACCCGGTCAACTGTACCCGTTCGGACCGCCGCCCGTGTTGCCGTTCGTGCCGGGTCTGTTGAATCCGTTTTGGGCGCGAATGGCCGCCGGCCCCATGGCCGCCATGGCCGCGAATCCTTTCTTTCCGGCCACGTCCGACGGTCTATTGATGAACCATAGTTCGAGCAACAGTGGCGAATTGATGAACGGCGGCGGCGGCATCGGTTCGTTGAATTTGTCGAAGAAATCCAGTCACGAACGCGCGTCGTCCGCGAATTCGCCCGTTTCGACGAAAGCCGAGACTGTAAAATAAGCGAAATATGCAATTTACGGTGTACATTTTGAATTCGAGTCGATTTGGACGTTCTTTTTTTTAAATTTTATGACCAAAAACTATAGTCATTCTTCGCCGTTCGTCGTTTCGTTTTTTAGTCTAGTTTCTCGTCTCTGGAAGCAAAATTCGCGTCGCCTAAAAGCGAAAAAGTCATAATAATTTGTAAATTTTTTAGATGCTACTATTTTGTTTTTGCTTTTTTTTTAAAGAATTCTTGTCGCGATGCCTGATTCGTCTTGCCAAAGTGTATACAAAATTTTTGCTCGTCTACTTATTTATCTTGCCCGAAATTCGAACTGAAACAAGTCAAAATGTGATTTGAGCAGTTTTCTAGTCAAAATTTGCTTGCAAACGGTGTTTTTTCATTTTAAAGCAACAAAGGTGCATTTTCGAGCATGAAATTTGTTTTTTAAACTGAGAAACTGTCGTTTTTCGTAAAATCACACTTTTTGACTTGTTTGCAGCTTTTTTGAACAACTTTGGCGTTTTTTCTTCTCGTTTAAGTAATTTCCTGTTTCAGTTGCTTAAAGAGGCTTTAAAAGATTTTTTTCTCGCTTTAAAAACGCGTTTTCACACTTCATCGCCAAAGAGATTCGATGTGTACATGGTTTTTTTTGTTATTTTTTTTCCGAGTCGTTGCACGAAAGATTCATTTTTAAAACCAAAATTCCAACGAATTATTCAACTTTTACTTTGTTTTTTATCTCATATTTTTTCCGGAAAAAATCGTTGAAACGCAAAAATTTTGTTGTCTTTTTTTATTATTTCTTGCTGGCTTGCCTCGAGTTATTTTCGTTTTCGTTTTTGGTTTTTACAGGGTTCATGATTATATGAAACATAATAATTATTATTTATAAGTTATTACAGTAGATTCAGATGGATATATCTTTTTTGGATTTGTCGCTGTAAAAAAATTTCTTCTTTTGTTTTGTTTCATATTGTAACCCGTTTCGTCTTCGATGCGCGCACGATTTTCGTTCTTTTGGAAGCGGTTTGGAGTCACTTACTCCTTCGAGTTGGTTGTGATATTGAGACTAGACGACCCCGTAGAAAATCACGTGAACAAAAAATCTTACTGTATTTTCTTACGGTAACTTCTTACTGTAGCCCGTCGGTCGCGCGGTCTCGTTACCCTCTGGCTTCCTCTAGCGAGAATCTTTTTGAATTCGAAAACAGTTTTGCAAAATAAGGCTTGTTTTGTTTGTTTGTTTTTTTCGTTTGTTATCGTTTTTGGCACTGTACATTCGTTCGCCGAGCACATTTCGTGTAATTTTTAGTCGCCATTTTTGTTTGCTCCAAACGTTTTCTTTCTCTCTTTTGATTCGGTCGTCAAAAAAAGTGCCGTGGCTTGCCTTGGTGTTTCATCAACACAAAAACAAAGCAGATTATTATTTTTCTCGTTTTTTGTTTTCCGTGCTTCAATATCGAGCGGTGCCATATAAAAAAAGATTATTTTTTTTCGTTTTTCGTGTTAATTATTTGTTTTTGGTTTCTCCGAAAAAGCGTACATTTTTTTTGCTCTTTTTGTCTTTATTTTATTTAAAAATAAGAAAGATACACGTAAAACGTCGAATTTCAAACAAAATAGTAATTATTTTTTGTTATTTTCATTTCGAAAAGTATTACAAAGTCGATCTGGGTTTGCTTTTTTATATACATTGGCTTGTGTCGTTGTTGTTTTCTTTGTTTTTTCCTTGGCTTTTACGACCCCCACTTAATTTATAAAAAATATTACAGTATACCAATTAATAATATATTTGCGAACAAATTCGTTTTTTTTCTATGTAAAACGTGTCAAAGTTGGTTTCATTGATAAAAAAAAAGCAATAAAACTTGTTCGATTTTGCATCAAATAAGTAATTTTGATTTGCAAGTACGTCATATTAGATAAAATTAAGTAAATCTATATTTAATTTCGACGTCACAGTAACTAAATCGAATGATCGAAACGCAGGTTTAATATATTTCTGCGATTGCTATAGGTTTAGCAGAAATCATAAAAATGTATAGGGTCTTCAATATAAAAACAATTGAGATAACGAAAATAAAATAAATTCTCATGAATAGAAGCCGATGCATCATTTTTTCAAAAAAAAAACGATGCCCAGTAGTAGTAACGATGATCAAGTGATGAAGGCAACTTGCAGATTAGCATTCTCGTTCTCGTTAGAGAATACTTCGCAAAGTGGCTAATTCATGCATTTCATGATTTCGCATCTAAATTTCGCTGTGCGAGATACCCTGCTGCAAGATATGACATTTTATTAGACTTAAAACCTGTCTTATTTTGATTTTAATCTTTAATTGGATTCCGACAGCAGTGAATCCATTCATAGTTGCAACTTCATGTTATTTACCATCTTAGACCCATTTTGCAAGCCTTGCGTCGATTTATCGTTGCAGCAATGTTTTGTTGCATCATCCTCGCAGCATTTTTTCGATTTTGTGTAGAGCGACTTTGAAGTATGCCGCAATGTATTCGACAAAAAACAAATCAAAACTTCAATGAGATGGATTACTTTGTGCATGGCTTGTAACATTTTTACCCTTTCTACCACGCTTAAAATTCACGCGAGATCGTATCGAATGTTTTTGCCCTTGGAATACATTTGTCGCATAATATTAGAAGTTTGGATATCGAACGATATTCATAAAACTGGTCTACAGTTCAATGCGTCCATGTTCAAGAAGACTGTACAGATATGCCAGTTTCCTAAGAAGAGTACAAAATTTGGCAACCCGGTTTTACTAGGGCGATGTGGAATATATCGTGATGTTGAAATTGTATATTATTATATACATTCCTGTTTAATGCCCATGTACGCAAAAATTTGTGGACGAATATAAAAGTGCCTTAATTTAACCAGTATCGAAGTTGGCGAGACCAATTTATGGTATATTTTCTTGTTTTTGTCCGTGTTTTCTAAATACATATGCAAAAGTAATCTTTGTCTCAGAAAAATGCCATTCGTAATAATATCGGCCGATCCGAAATGTTTCTCCGAGAAGACCGCCAACAGTACGTGGACTCGTGTAACGTACGGATCGTCGAATATCCACGAGCAAATCCCGGATTTACGAGACGTCGGCGAGTACACTCATAACAAGGAGACCATGTCCTGGACATTCAAATCGCTGCCGTGCAAATTGTTGGATCGTTTCGAACGAATCGGATATCAAGTTGTCGGCAATAGTATGAAAGAAGAATTAATCGTGTGGACTCTTCAATTGAAGAGTTAGATAAAATTCATCCGGATATTATCTAGGAGTCGGATTTTACAAAAAAGTGTCCGAAATTTGTTCTTTGTTCGTTGCGAAGCTCGTTTGTTTGTAGCTCTTGATGATCAACAATAGTTTGATATCCGTAAATTGTTATAAGCATTTTTGATCTGCATCATCAAAAAGCATCATTGCATATGAGTTTTCCTCGAGCTTTTTTTCGTTTAGTCTATTTTTTTAGACATTTATTGCGTGACACGGTTTAATTTTTATTTAACCAAAATCGAATATTAAAAAGTAAAAAAAAATGTTGATACGTATCTGATTATGACGTATTTGAATCTGTTTACAAACTCGTTCTTCGCCCAAAGTTCCCACCTAACTTTGGAGTCGTGATAATTCACATTTTTGGCTTTTATTAATTACACTTATTCGACTATCAATAAAAAAGACAATTTTAGACAGCGAAGGTTTTAAGTGAAATTACTCGTTTATTTTCTTGATTTTATGTCTTATTTTAAAACTCATGAAAGTGCGAAACATATTCGAATGTTAAAACTAGTTTAGGGACCATACACAAATGGCATCCTGCACAATTTCATCATGCAAGACATTTTTGTTCGGACCCCTCAATGGACCATAGCAGCGGTGGGAGCTTAATCCCCACCCCCCCCCCCCCTTTCCCCTTGTTATCACTGTCATCATTGCCCCGACCCCCCTTAGCATGATATCACCTTCGCCTACCCCCCACCCCCCATATCACAAAAAAATTGGAACATTTATTATTGTACATAAAAAGTGTTCTTCACGAACATTTAACTTCATCTTAACTTTCAATATTCAAAATCGTATTCATCATCATGATAAGTCATCAGCATTACAAGTTCCTTTTCCAACAAACGTGGCTATCTTTCCAAATTTCAGTAGGGACGGCTATGTCGTCAATAGGTTGGCAGGGTTCAATAAATTCCGAGCGGATTTAATGTTCACCAATTGAATTGTCATTCCAAATACCAGTGAGTTGGTTTCCAGCATGTTAAAAGTTCTTCAATTCCAAGTCATTGTCAGTCATTCGACCTTGGTCATCCAAATGGCTTCCAAATTGGTCGCGAGGTAAAATGTGACCAGATATCATTGCAGACAGCGGGGGCCATTCTTCTTTCCACTGGGTTAAAAGCTCCTTGCGCATGCATACGTTCCAACAAACAAAGCATCCAAGTTGTTCTCTAAATAGGGAGTACAAATACGTCTTTTGTTTCTCGAGGATTCCTACTTTAAGTTGAGCTTTTTTTAGAATAAAATGGGGTTTCTTTCATTCGGAACACTGTTGTAAGCTCATCATTTATGTTAGATAGCTCTTGTCGGACTTCATTCTCAGCTCTTCGAGGCATCATTGAAGCAACTGAAGTGCAACTGTTTCTACTTTCTGGTCGACATTGCGAATCGATTTCAATTTCAACAGTTACAGTGATTTCAACTGCATCAGATAAAAAGTTTCGCATACTCAGAAATAGACACATTTTTGCCCAGTTTTGCATATGCAGAAATAGACACATTTTTCCAAAGCTGCAAAAGCAATTTCTATCAATTTTTTGAAATACACACCTAACCTAACACATTTGCACACCTAAAACTAAAAAGTTGCCCTACTTCATCGACTTTGGATATTCTCCCCCATCTTTCTTGACTTTATTCCAAACGTCTTGCGCTCCTTTGAACTGTATTTGTTTCGCAATATCTGGATAGGCTAAACGGTAAGCTTTTAAAAGTGCATCGTAATTAGGTTTTTCACTTTCCATATTTGTTTCCAAAATCGTGCAAACAAAATTTATGAACTATAAATATGCTGAAATAAATTGAATCAGAATAAGAATGATCACAGCCTATTGACACTTTCAGAATTTAGCGCGAAAAACTACTTTTCTAGTTTGCAAGCTCAATTTTTCTAGTTTAAAACTGTGATGCACTGTACACTAACTCTTTACATTAAATGATGTCATCCTTGGGGGGGGGGGGGGGGGGGGG